>JAVQJF010050005.1:0-114022 GCA_036023855.1 Gadopsis marmoratus
GGCCCTGCGTTGTGGTATTAAAGTGAAACGTCATCCCCCCCCCCCTCCCCTCCTCCCTTACAAAACGGGACGTGGTATTGCATTTGTGAGCGTCTTTCATGTCACGCATGGGATGGAGCTCCGGGGGGGGGAATCACACGACAGGAGATGTGACCAAATTTGGCTGATGAGACGTTCAGCTCCGGGAACTGTGAGCCACAGAAAGCAAAAGCAGTAACTGGACAACACACAGAAAGGTTGTTTCGTTTGGTCTCTTTTCAGGCCGATTTTTATTTTTTTTAACCGCACTCTGCAGCGGTAGTCACATTTTGGGATTTCTGAGAAGGATTCTGAAGAATCCCGTGTAAGGGCCCTTAAGATACACGAGACAGAAGCATAACGAAAGATCTGGTCAAATCTCAAAATGTGTAGCTACCGTGATTGTGTTTGCGAAAGCCCTGCGAACTCCAGCCCCGTTCTCTTTACGTTACTTTCTGCTCAGGAGGTTGTGTCGTAAAATGTGGTTTCTTCCCAAAGGTTGCTCAACTTTTTGTGCCCTAAAAGGTAAATGCATTGGAAGCACTTGGGTCTCACCGGCACTACACAGGAAGCTTAAAGAGTGACTTTGTTTTGTTGCGCCTTTAGATTCTCCCGCCGGAGAGTGAACGTGGACGGGGTCAGGGGGTCAAGGCCCCAACCCTGGTCTGCACCAAAGACCTCAACGAGGTCAGCAACGAGAGGAATCGTGTGAAGGACCTGGGAGTCATCTGGCCTCCGACGAGGAAGCGATGTCTCCACAGCCGAGCTGCTGCGAGGAATGTTTCTTTTATTCTTCCCGAAACACAAACTGCGCTGCAACTAGCCGCTTTACAGAAGTCACAATGTCCCCACTGAGCTACTTTGTTCAGCCACAGAATAAGGTCCGACGTCGGGCCTCGATTATTTGGAAACACAACTCGAAATGTCAAACTGGTCAGCGTGAAGAGGCCTGAGCGACTTGCGTCCTCACTTATGACTAAAGACCCAAAAAGGACCCAAACATCCTTTGTTCTGGACTCGCCTCAACAGCTCGGTTACAAGTGTCCTCTTGAATGTAACAGGGACACCCACTGTAACACGTTCCCAGACGTCCAGCTCGGCCCTACATTTGAGGTTCTATGCTCATAAACCCGCTGAAAGATAAAACCAACTGTAACGTCCTCACTTTATACATGTTCACATCCTTGTAAAAGACACACACACGTATATGAAGTAGACACCAGAGTCCAAACGGTTCACATTTAATGCCCTGGGCTTTATTGTCTTATTTTAGTGAGAGTTCTGTCACATTTTTTTTTTTTTTTTTTTAGTCTTTTCAGCCTCCAGGTGGGACAAGTAAACCTCAAGGATATATCCTGCCATTGGACTGGGCATTCAGATTCTGACAAAGACGAGAAGCACTACTAAGTAATGCTGCCTTTGTGCCTAACTCTTCACAGAAGAGAGTACATAAAATTCCCCAAAGGAAGGCACCCAATACTTGTGGTTTTTGGCCTTGCAGCCGTCTGGAGATTTTTTTTTTCAAAGAAAAAACGAAAATAAAGAAAAAAGGGGAAGAGAGCGGAGAAAACTGCTGTTTTCCCACAACTCCGCCGCCATCTCATTAGCATTTTTTGTTATTAAAAACTGGAATGATGAAACACGTACAGCGATCACTGCCCATTCACCTCCCTTATCACCTATATGCATGAACAAGTAACAAATGAACAAAAGAATGAAGTCTTTCAATAAAACGGAAAGCTTACAATCAAGTTTACCACAAGAACACAGGGGGAAACAAATACAAAAATAACTGAATTTTTGTTCTACAAAAATGTTTGTGGGATAAAACAAATATAAATGGGACTCTGCTTGCATGAAAATGAAGAACCAACCCTTTTAAAAAACAAAATCAAAATACAAAAGCAGCATTGATATTTATCAAAACCATGAACAAGAACATAAACATCCCAAAAAAAAAAATAGTGCTTTAATCAGAAGCCGCAGAGGCTTCTGGGAAGAGACTTCATCCCTGTTTTGTTACTTGCGTTTGGGACAATGTTAATGGAAGCTCCCAGGAAGAAAGGGGGCACCTCTCTTCAAGTGAACCACAGTCACCCGCCAACACACCGCCTCCTCTTCATCCTCCTCCTCCTCCTCATCTTCATCCTCCTCCTCCTCCTCCTCCTCCTGGCCTCACCGTCTGTATGTATGTCACCATTGATTTTCACATGATCCACAGAGAGAAGCACAGGGACCCAAAAATATAGGTGGTGGTGGTGGGAGGGGGGGCCCTGCTTTGTGTTCACAATATACAAAAATACCCAGGAGTCCGTAGCTACCTAACATTTACTACAGCACAGGAACCAACGAAGGTACAGTGTACAAATAAAAAAACAAAACAAACCAAAAACAAAGAAACTGTAAACACAGCACAATAAATAGATAAAAACAGCAGGCTCCGCACCATGCACATGATGTGATAAAACTCTTCTCTATACAACTCCCACATCTCTCACACTCGCCACAACTTACTTGGCTTACTTTTATTTTTTCTTTTCTTCCTGTAAGATTGACTCCCAAGTGCAAAACATCACAAATGGACAGTTCTGTATTCAAGTAATATATACAAGGGGGATATTACAAATATTTAGTTGCTGTACAGATACTAATTTTGCCATGTTCATAATTTACAGATGTCGATCTTGTACGTTTAACAGTAACAAAAAAAACAAAGCAGGTTTAAAAAGTATGAGAGATGAGAATTGCAAGCGAGCGGCCGCAGCCACTCGTCATTCTGTCAGTCTGCGTCAGAGTCCTGCTGTCCCCTTTGCATTCCCGATGCTACGATGCACAGCACCTAAAGAGTGGACTCTCCACCGCACCGCTACTACGTCACCTCCATGGCCACTGTGTTGTCTGCTATACTGTTCAGTGCTGGCTTATCTTCGTCGTGATTATCCCTGTGGAAGAGAGGATAAGGAGAGATTTACCCCCTGTGGGTGGTGTCATTTTGTAAAAACTCCGTCTTTAAGACGGCCCCAGATCTCGGTCAACAGATCTGTTCTCGGCGTGCGAATACTGGAGAGCTCGGACGTCACGTTGGCTTCAGCTCTTCTTTCAGGCGGGCTTATGTGGATTCTCAGTTCTGAGGCTGTCTCGGCGGCATTGTCTCTGGCAGACACCGCGTTGGCAATATTTAGATGATATTTGCCGGGTCCAACTGAATGCATAAACCAGGGATGGTACGTTAATGCAAAGGCTTTACTGTTACTTATCCACAAACAAACATTGCGCAAAAGATAACGTGGTAATGCTGCTACAAGAGTGACAAACTTTCAATCAAGTCCTCATATATATATATTTTTTTTTTTTCTTGTCTTTTCTGTTGTGTCTGGAACATGGAGGCGGTGTTTGAGACGATGCCACGAGGAACAAACTATCGTCTGAACACCCACACCTGTGTGGAGGCATTAAGTCTGTGCAGCTTCAGTTCTGGTGTAAACTAATGAAAGCCTGTGGCTAAATATCTGTTTATTCTGAACTATTATCAAGTCAACCAGAATAAATAACTTTTTATGTGAGAAACCTTATGACGTCTGATACAGAAATAAGAGAGTCAAACAGGATGTGACTTCACATTGTTAGGGGAGGCTGGGAAACGTCCAACGTGGATTCGCTTTCTTGTCGGGGGTGCGATGACTGATACCACTTGCATGTTTCTTTGCTATATGAAGCCACGCGTTTTTATGCTAAACTGTGTTAATATGCTGCTGGGCGTGGCCTCACCTTCCCCCGACATACATGAGAATGGTGTTGGATCTTCTAATCTGACCCTCAGCACGCAGGCCAAAATTAAATGCACTGCGCAATATGTCGAACTGTTCCTTTACAGGGCCGTAACATTAATGCTGTACTTCTGCAATAAAGCCTCACCTTGAGCCCAGGTCCATGGACGATGCTCCAGAGACTTTGGGCATCTGCAGGTTGGTGGTGGCGGACAGCTTTAAGGCAGAGGGTGGCACGTTGCCAAGGGTCCGGGGAATGTGGCGTCCGGCCGACGGCACGCTCAGACAGATGTTGTTCCCGATGAGGACCTGAGTGGTGGCGGGGGTGGCGTTGGCGCCGCTGCATCCCAGGATCCCCAGCGCTGCTGCTGCATGGGCGCTGGGGGTGGAGGTGAGGGAGGTGGGGACGGCGGTGGCGGGCGAAGGGGTGGCAGAGTTGGAGGAGGGCTGGAGGAAAGTCGGGGCCACGGAGGTGGTTGTGTGCGTCGACTGGTTGGTCTGGTGAAGGGCCGGAGAGGTGCTGGAGAGGTGCAAGCCTTTGAAGACGCCTGGCGAACAGAAGAGCTCGTAAACACAAACTAAAAACGGACGAAAAGCAGCGGCGCCGCCACGGGAGTCTGAATCAAGTTAGGCGCACTTTTTCTAACAACATTTTCTGTTTTGCAAATTCAATGAACGGACCCCAGTTTATGAGGCGCCCCTGCACAATCTAATGTAATCTAATACAGCAGCCGTGCAATAAATCCCACCTCTGTGAAACTTAGTGTTCACTTGTTGTTGACAGTCGGTGAGGTGTCGGTGCAACACTAACGCTGCTGTTGTAATAACAATCGTATTGAGTATTATGTGTTTTTCATTTTCTCTCCACCTGCATTTACGTACACGAAAGAAAGGGAAGAGGGGGACTACTGACAGTGGGTGCACACCTACAAATATGTAGCTGTGTGTTCATTTTACAGATATTATTTCCCCATAAGTAGAGTTAAGGTGGTTGTAATTGGTGGTTCCCAGCGTACTTGTGGCTCCCCAGCGCAAGTTAAGGCCTGGCTGTGAACCCGAGTTGTGAGCAGTTAGATTCTAGAGGCCTCAAGAGGGAAAAGTATCCTGTTATTTCACAAGACAAAGCCGAAATGAGAGATAAGTGAGGGAAAATTATGAGGTTTGTGTAACAGAAATATTTTCCATTCTTATTCCATTAATCATCTGGTGACCCCGCCCCCACGGGGAGGGCAGCAGGCCCCCACGGGGCCAAACTTGGCAGACAAATGAGCAACTTCACACCTCCTCCACGGGGCCTTTAAACGTTTAATTAGTAAAATAAGTCCGTAATGAAATAAGTGGCACTCACCTGCACCTGCCAGGACCCCGTTGACTCCACTTGCCAGCACCAGCTCCTCTTTGGACTTGAAGGCCAGCAGCTGGTCCGTGGTGACGAGGGCCGAAGCAGCAAACTGGGCGCTGGCCTGGTCCAACGTCTTGGACACGAGCGCCTAGACGGAAAACAGAGTGAAAACATGTGGGCGTGTGCCAAAGATTTGACCGCTCTGCTAAAATGTTTTGAAACGCCTGGAACCGCTGAGCTCGGCACTTCTGCTGCCAAACAGGAACTCGGCCAGTGGCATTACTACTGCTCATGGGAATGGGGACGCGTCCCATTTCCTGAGGATGGGTGGACTGACCTTCAACTGCAAAATGATTTCCATACTGGGAGAACTCTGTCTGATTTAGTTTTACCAAAGTCCCAATTTACTTCTATTTGGCCATAAAAGCACATGTGAGACGTGCACGAAAAATGACACAGACAGGCCGGCGGGGGGGAGTAAAGGTAGATCCAAACCTGCGCAGGATTCAATTTCAGCACCTGTGACATAAAACCTTCACAGCCACAGAATCTTTGTGTTCGAGCTTTTGCTACAGGCACAGGCGTGTCCATCCTCTGACCTGTGCGTTGGTAGTTGGTGCAGGGGTGTTGGCTTGCTGCCGTTGGCTCTGCTCCAGCTGCTGTTTCTGCATGACGGCCAGCTGCTCCTGGTGCTGCTGGTACTGCTCTGCCGTGAACACTGTGGACAGGAAGGACAAGGAGCACCGGTCAAAACCACCAGCACGCTCACACCGGGGCTTTGATATGCATTTTAGACAGCAAATGCAAGTACCTTTTTGTACCGAAGCCGTCGGTAGCTAATATTTTGTGCAGATATTCACCATCTTAACGTTTTAATTCGGGCTGCAATTAATGATACGTTTCATAATCTATCAATCTGCCCATTATTTTGCCTCTAAAATGTTAGAGGATAATGGAAAAACACCCCGTGTAATTTCCCAGAGGCCGAGGTGGCGTCTTCAAATGTCATGTTTTGCCTGACCAGCAGTCAAAAAGGCCAAAACTATTAAGTTTACTCACATTCAAGAGGCACGAAACCAGCAAATTTCAGCTTCTTTGCATAAATAAAATGACTAAAGCGGTTATTTGATTATAAATTTTTTTTTTTTAAGTTGTAAATATAATAGTTGACTAATCGTTAAGCTTTAATTTGGACAGCTTTTAAACTGAAATGTCAAAAAATGGGTTTCCTAAAAAAAAAAAAGAAGCATCTTTTTAGTCAGGAAGGAAAAGCTTCTGAAATATTACAACCATCAACATGAAAATGCAGCGACTGTGAAGCGGACGGCTGTTTCAGACAGGACAACCTGCTGACGCAAGACTTCTCCCTATTAAAATAACACAACACCACAAGGCCCTAGCTGATGTGGGTGTGTTGCTACAGGTTTCAATATAAAAAGGTAAAGGTAAAGCTAGAACGCCCCATTTGAATGCTGAACAGACACAGCGGTTTGGGCTCCTGAGGCCTGATTGTACGGCTCTCGCTCCAACGTGCACAACGGTACAAAGCAGCGTGCTACAAGGTAATTTACCGTCACAACAGTGCGTTGTGTCATGTAAAGTGTCAAGCCAGAAACAAATGTCATAGATGTCCTATGACGACAGCAACAACTGCACTTCAAGCTGTTAAGAAAGGTGCGTTTGCCGTACTGCCCACAGGATTCACTCGGCGCTACAGCACACGCGCCGATGCTCCGATTGGTTGCAGGTCTATCCAATTGCGCCCAGACCACTTTGGTTTGTGCCCGTTGAGAACGCTGCTTGGAAATCAAAAAGGAACCCAGAGGTTTCATTTGTGAATTGGTCTGGCAAAGTGTCTGGCTGGAGCTGGGTTTTAACCCCGAATAATCTTATGATTCCAACGATAATGTGTCAGCTGGGCAGAGTATGGGAAACTGTACAGACAGGTGACATTAAAATGTCTGGTTAGGCTCATGGTCTCATTTACGTATTGCTCGATGAGCCCGTTTCTGATCATGATGTTTCCAATCCTGGAAATTCATGTTTGCCAGTAAGCCACGACAGTGTCGCAAGCACAATACCAGGACCCTGAAACCCAAAACCGCTGCATGGAATTCAGCTTTCATTCACGTCATTATTCACACCTGGTCTTCGTACTGCGACATTGTCAACATGTCTTACTGGTGCCAATAGGCCTTTTTCATGAATCAAACCACTACAAACCACATCCAGCCATAATCAGGACCTCTGCGTGTCCAGTAGTAATTCCTTTCAGTGCACTCTGCGGCAAGTACAAGCCAGTATTTTGACAAATTATTTGACTGAATCCTAATGTGCTGAGAATAGGCTCCAGATGAACGTCTCTCTGTAGAAAACCAGCAAAACAAAGCAACGCCCACTCTGAACCCCATGCTGTGTGCACGCTCTCCGTGAAATTATGTTTTCAACCTCATTTCACTTTAATTACTAAAATAACCCTCAATGTGGCAGCTATTTATTATTTCACCAATGCAACGCTCACAAAGTACATAAGTTATCTTCGACTCCTTACACACTTATTTCAAAACTGCATAGCAGGCCTCCATTTTATAACTGGTTTTGAAGATTTGTCGGTGGTCAATTAGCAGCACGTCTAAACAACCACAATATTATACAAGTTTCATTCAAGCAAGATGTGACTTTGACCAAATTAAGTTTATACATTCAGACATGCCAGATTTGTGGCAAAAATCCGCAATTACACCGATATAAAGAAATCCTGAACAAAATCAGATGTTTCCCCCTAAACTTGCCCAAGTACACAGAGATTAGGAAGTTTGAAGTGATTCCAGGTTTCTTGAAATCCATTTCTGCTGCGTTCCTCAGGCAGCCCCGTGTGGCTCAAATATTCACCCACGAATCCTTTCATACAAGACCATTTCTAATCGACTCCCCCAAAGCCACGGGAGCAGGAATTAATGCATGGTAATACGGAAAGAGGGTCTGAAAGCAGAAAGTTCATGTGATTTGTCAGCAGCATGGGAGCCCAGGCCGGAGAGGAGCGCTCTACCTTTGAGGTGCCTCATCGTAATATGTTACACAAGAGCAGCAGCGAGTCTCAACTAAATGACACTGGGCTAACATTAGTCCAACTTTTTCCCCTCTCACCACTGAATACGTGCATAAAATCAATTAAACCACGGCACCTCACTTCATTGTATGCATGGTGAAATTATTCAAATTGCACCCCCCACCACAAAGGCAAGTCTCCATATTTTTTATTTTTAGTATTTTTATTTTTCTGTACTGACAGATCTGAAGAGCTGAAGTCCGACAGGGAGGATCCTCTTAACGGTTAAAGCAGGCCGCCTTTCCTGCAGCGCCTCCTGGATGAGCTCTAAACAATTCAAATACTTGAACATTGCGGCTTTATTAAACCTCTATTAGGGTTGGGTGGGGACGGGGGCAATATGTCCCACATCCAGGAAAGATTTTCACGCATCAAGGGATTTCGCCATACCATTTATAAAAAGGCACCACGCGGTGTTTTTGACCACTAGCTGCACTACGGAGCAATGTCTTTTTACGAGTGGATCCTGGTTTTGTTTGGACCATGTACACGATACCTCGTTTCACACTATACGTCCCACTGACAGTTACTTTGATTTGCAAAGAAGAAGCATAGCAAAGCGCCATCAGAGGGAAGCAACAAGAGGACTGCAAGCTAGCGAACATGACTGTAAACAATGCAGGATTTAAAATATCAAAAAGACTGTTACATCAATGTGAGAGAAAAAACAGTCTCATTCCCATGTAATGGTAAAAATATACAATGATTGTATGCATATCAAGCTACCCTTATATCGGGGGGAAAAAAATAATTTCAGGAAAATTATTGGTCAGGACACATTTCCAAGAGTGTCTAGGCCAATATGGGCAGCAATAAGACCGAGTTACAGACTAGCAGCATTAGACAGATGTCACGACTTCACAATGCCGTTGTAAAATGTCCATAAAAACAATAAAAGATCATCCTCTACAGCATCGTAAAGGACAAACAAAGAGCAGTCAACCAGCAATGAAAATAAGACCAATCTAAAACATTCATACAACGAATAAATGACGAGAATCCAGAGTCACACAAAACAGCCTAAAATGTGTTGGACCTGGAAAAGGGCAGGTTCAAAGAGGTGGATGTTGACAATGATAAAATCAGTTGCAAAACTGCACTCAGACTAATGCTCACACTTAATTTCACTACGTCTTTAATTACAGCACTGAGTGCCCAAAGGGTGATCAGGCTCGGATAAATTCACTCCCAGAATCACAAACCTTGTAGAATGACAGCTTATGAAAACTATATTAAATTTGCTCCTTGTTGCGCCAGGAAACCTTTGCTTACAACGCAGCAAAATTAACTGTCCCACTGTGTTCAGACCAATGAAAATACTCAGCTGTACAATTTAGAGACATACTATGCCAAAGATGCAAAAGAAAACACAGAGCAGCGTGGCACAGGAGATAACTGACTCACCATTGACAGGAGTGGGGGCTGGGCCGGTGCGGTTCTGGGAGCTGGCTCCTCCAGACAGGGTCCGTGTTAGTCCCGAGACTGCCCGGCTATAATCCCTAAATCCTCTGCGATACAAGTCTCCTCCACCCAAGGGGTGATGGGATAGCGTCCGTGGTCTGAAGTGCCTCCAGCGGCAAGATTTAATGTTCAAAAGAATCTGGCTGAGGTCCATAGGTGTTGGCGATGACGACAACGGGGGCGATGAAGAGGAGGGAACGTGGGAGGAGCTGGTTGGGTCCGAGGTATTGGTTTCTGAGGTACTGGCGTTGGAGTTGCGGAGCGGAGAACTTGGAAGTGGTGAGGCGAGTGGCTCGTGCTCCGAGTCAGAGTCCAGGCTCTGACAGATGCGGTCTAAATCTGCATGCGCTCTGTCCAACAAGATCCTGAAACAGAACCAACAATCATTAGAATAAATCCCCATCAGCGAGCTGTTAAAACCCACGTGTGACGTCAGGTGAAATGAAAAACATGCTGTAGTCATTATCAGTACATTACAACATCAACGTCCTTTGGTTGTAACTGGAGTATTGCACAAGGCTGGCTATTGCTTGCATTCCACTCACGCAGTTACAATGTCCAGTGGGCCAGAACCAAATATACCTGGGTGCTGCACAAAACAAAAATAGCAAAAACGGGCAGTTCTGCCATGAGAACAGAACACTTATGTAATGAAACAAGACTCAAAGTTTGCAGCCACGCTGCAGCTTCATGAGGCTGTGAAGCTTGTTAAAATCCAGAAAAGAGAGACAACATTGCTATTCTAGAGTCTTGCCACTAGTGGGGCACAACATTTTTTAGTTGGCCTGTGGCTGAGAGAGAAAAGATCATGTTGTTAACTAAACAAAACTGCACCGTGACATATTTAGATGTTGCACAGTTGAAAATTATGCAGCACTGGCTGAAATGTCAGGGAATAAACCAACGCATGTCTGTAGTAAATCTCGTAGAACTCCTTGTTGAGATATTTTAACTCTGCACCCGTGCTGGAAAGAACAAATGAACCAAGCCATACAGGGACTGCAACTGCTAGTCTGCCTAAACAAACATACTAAGCTCCATGTTTTCTAATGTGATCAAGTACTGCTATCATAAGTACACATCATATTGAAGAAGACAGATAGATTGGTCCTTCAGCCTCCCTCGGGGCAGGCGATATGGTTGACTGCGGACAGAAACAGAACATCGATAATGTCATGTGCGTCTGTGAAACAGATAACGCCTAACCCAGTTGGTCTCCTCCACAACACCTGGCACTCTTTTCAGCCGCTGGCCAAGTCCTGCAGCGCGTACGTTATTCAATTGTCTGTGCAATTACTGGGCAGATATAAGTGTAAGCTGCGTTGCCGTCTGAACTCAGCAGAAGCTAAGTTTACTGATTTGTCTACAAGTCACAGTGGCAGGTGAATCCCAAAATGGGACTATCATGTTCATCATTTCAGCAGGCAGCTTGATATTTATAATGGAATGTGCCTGCCAAATGATCGCTGGTACCCTGCCAAAGAGCTGGTATGGTAAACAACCTCAGCAGCTTCAGCCAACTCTTGGCTGAATTTCCCCTGCTCAGGATTGGCACTGGCAGCATTCCTACACACATTTCTTTTGAGATTTCAACATGTTCTCAGACCTCATTTTCTTTACTGAATTTGAAGATCTCGCTGAATGCATGAAGATGCGATGAATGCGTGTAGTACCTGGGCAAAATGCTGATCATATCATACTTATTTCTTTACATCACGGATGTCAGAAGATGAAATGGTGGTTTTAAAGCTCCGCGAAATATGAAGTCACGTGTACGTCAGAAATGACCGTTTCTGATTCAGCCAAATGTTCAGAAAAAAAAAAAAATCCACTTCTGCTTGTGTACCTGCAGAACAATCCAAGCAAAAAACAGCCAGACTAAACTCACCTGCCCCCTCTGCCCACACGCCGCCGTGCCAAACCTATGCAGCGCCGTGGCATGTTCAGCGAAGTCAGACAGTAGCGGAAGCGTGGGTCCCCGAGCCCGCCCTCCGACGGGCTTACCCAGGGCCAGTTGCCACTGTGGTTTGGATGAGACTGAAGGGAGACGAGGAGGACATTGGGAGGGGGGGGGGGGGAGATGATAAGGAGTGAGAGAGAGGTGGAGTGAGAAAGAGAGAGAATAGAGGGAACAAGGCGTCGCATATTAAAAATTGAGAGCAACAAAAGAAATTGGAGAAGGAGAGTCTTTTATTGCACTGTGCTGTCCAGCAGAGAGTGGAAGACTAACAGCCAGGGCAGACAGACTGGCCAGCCTGCTGCTGGCACTATTAATAGAAGCACGCGAGTCACAGGAGGGCACTCACAGTGTAGAACTGACAGCCGGCCTTCCTCCTGAACGCATAGCAGCCATCTGGGTCATTCTCCTCTTCTTCCTCCGAGGATCCTGAATGGATCTATACAATACAAAAACCATTTAAGTAAATGAAGAGCTTCAGACTTGAAACCGTACCCTTTTATATGCCTAACACTGTTAGTATATTTCTAGCCTAGCGTGATTTTTAGAGTTGCTGGAGAAGTCATTATTGGCTGGGTGTTGACAGCGGTCACCCTCTGTTCCTTGTTGGTTCATCTTTAATATTAGGATCCATATGACAATTGTACTGAAACCACGTCAGTTAACAAAAGTTAAATTAACTCGCACATCTGCAATCAAATCACGTTACCTGCGAGAAGGGTTCTTCGTCGGAGCTGGGGAAATCGTACTGGTTGAGGTCCTTGGGATTGAACACCGAGGGCCCTGAATGTTGAGGTGCTGACAGAGGAGGGATCTTGGGTTTCTTTTCATATTTCCTTTTGGTTCGTACTGCCTCCGTCTTCTCCGGCTGTGAGGAGGGGAGGGAAACCGCACTCAATGTTTATACTACAGTCTGCGTAATTAAAAAGGCATATCAAGATGCAAAGCAATACTGTTGGCGGTAGTCTAGTGTTGGTGGTCTATGCACAGACGAAGTGTGTAGAAACAGCGAGTAAAAAGAGGCACCGATATGCAGATGGCAGCATGTGCCAGATGCCGCTGCCTAGACAGATGGCTGACCCCCCCCCCCAATCCACCCAGTGCCACCGCTCACCCCAACTTCCCCAGTGGGACGACCCCTCCCTGTCTGAACAGACTCCAACTCTACTAAGATTAGTCAGATCCTATTCAGTCCTTAGACGTGGGGGACAAAGCAAACAGAGAGGCAGGGACTCTACAGTGAGGAACTGCTGGGTCAAATCAATGGAAGAAATGCGGGTTAGAGTGATGACGGAGGAGAGGGCAGCGTTAAACCAAAAATGAGCATCTGTAAACAAAAGGGAAAAGTCAACCAGCTGGTGGAGGATAAGGGAGCGGAAATAAAGGGGGAAATAGTTGTCTCCCTGCAGGGGGGAGGGGGGTTGGACACTGGAGCTAATGAAGTTATAATGAGAAGAGGTGACACAGAGTTCACAGTAGTGCTGTGTAATGAAGTGCTACATTATCAAAGCATATGGCAACTCAGCCTTACATTAAATGTTTTGAGTTTGAAGGAGTCAGCACATAAAGGCATGTACCCTTTACTGCCTCAATGACTACATTTGCACAAAACACGCACTGAATATTTCCATTAAGCCGTTTACATGGCCAATGAAAGTGATTATTCTACTAATATACCCGTAAAAAAAAAAAAAAAAAAAGGATTCTGAATGCAGTGTGTACATGTCCAATGAATGCTCCTAAAACCAGAATAGATAGTATCAGCACATCGTACATGTCTTAATTGGAAAATGCGACACTCAGAATAAGGCCTAATTCGGAATATGCAAACATGACCTGTATCAAATATTATCATATTCGGATTAACAGTGGAAGATTAGTGCATGTAAACGCAGTCAATGACACAACTGTCAGTCTTTCGGCTGAGGGCTACCCAAGAGCCCGATAAAACAAATTGGCCTGATATTTGTTGTTCTTGGGAAATGAATGTGCATTATTACATCCATTTTTTTATAATAATAATAATAATAATAATAATAAAAAACCACGTCCGTACTCCCAGTATGACAATGATTTTCAATAATTCATACCTACTTGCCATTTAAAATGAAGTACCTTTTCAACAACAAAAATGTCACGGCCTCGGTTTGAGTCGGTGTTCAACATAAAGGACAGTATACTGCTCCGTACAGCTCCTCAGCCATCATCAAAGTGTCAATTGACTCAAGTGTAGGGCAAATGTTAAGCCAACAGCATTGTCAGATACGTCTGCAGACATTCCGGTCTAACACCCGCACTCATGAAGTGTCATTCATCATTTCCCCATTCTGCTACTGACATTATGAGGAAGCCAGTGTGCTGTGAATGTAGACCGCCTTACTTTCTTGTAGTCCTTCATATCCAAGTGGTCCTGGTGTCTGTACTGGTTACTGTTGGACAGGGGAATAATGGGGATGGTGTAGACGGGCTTCACTAGAGCTCGCTGCGCCAGTGCCTCTGCCATCACCTCGCTGCCAAGGTCTGGCATCGCATTCCTGATGGGAAAAGAAAAAAAAAGGGTAGTGCACATGAAGGGGGCATATTTACAACTCAGCTGCAGAGCAGACTTGGGGATTATTTTATGGTTAAATTGAAGGTCCTAGAACAGCGAACACTAAGGAAAATGCCAAAAGGGGGGACTTGTGGTTTAAGATAGTGCTATACAAAAAACAGACCAAATGAGTGGGTGTGCTCAATCAATTTATCAGAGGAATGGCCAATTCCAAATTCTGACCTACAAATTTGAAACGGTTTAAGGTTATTTTAATCAAATCATAAAGTAGTCAAGGATGATTTGGTTCAGTTCCTCCATTCGAGTAATTAAAAACTGAACACCTCATTTTTGCTTATTTCAGTTCCTCTGTGCTCTGGTAAACTGTAACGGCTGTCATTTCTGTCAGAGTAAACACTTAATAGGTTTAAAAAACAACCGACTTGTCTGTAATTAAGAAAATCTTTAGTCGCAGCTTTAACTTTATCTAGACTGTCTTCTCCCAAACAACATTTACCGCAAAGTATGACGTGGAGAAACCTGTGAATACGGTTTTGTAATTTATACCCCAATATTCAGCGACATGATTGCTAATTAATGCCGTCGACACATACAGCTGTGGCCAAAACAACCTCAACGTTAGTGCATTGGAGCAGCCCAAAACACACTACTGTCAGACCACATACGCCACACGCAGTACACCTGGGTCACTCTGCACCAGCATAATATCATGAAGTGGGCCAGAGAAGCTATCTACTGAGAATAGAGTGGTCCAATCTGCGAGTGAGCACTGGCTTTGATGCACAGGCAGAAACCAGGCCGGGATAACAAGAGGAAATTGAAATGTCACTACAAATCAAAAGCCCTTCAAGGAGAAGGGTCCAATTTAAGCTCACACTGACAGCTACTTTCAGAGCAAATTCATTCCATTCAGATGTCATGTTTCAATGGATCGCATAGGCCCCATGGGGGGGGGGGGGGCAGACCAATTCAAAGAGGAGCGCAAAAAGAAAAAAATGCAAACATATAGTCTAATGTACTGCCTAACAGACTGGGAAAATTATTCAAGCAGACACAGATGAAGGCAATCAGCTAATTTGCTCCCAACACTACTGAATAAATTGATAAAGCAGGCAAAACGGTGTAGACAACTCTGCCCCCAATTAACACAAGCGGCGAACCCGGACTTCAGAAAGTACGCGGCTGACTTTTTAAATGTTTTTTATAAATACTATCAATCTTGCAGACAAAATTTCAGCTTGACAAATAAACGAAAGCCTAATCAAACATGTAGGTTAACCACATAAGCCATCCAAAACACTGCATGTAGTGAAGGTCTGACACTGTCACCGTCTCAGCTTTCGGGAGCTTAACAGTAAGTGTTTTAAAACCTCACCAGAAACCATTCCCAAAACACTCCTGGAGAGAGAGAACGAGAGCACAGCTGCCGAACACAATATTATTCAAAAATAAATATATCTGTTCATGAACATCTGTCATCTATTTAGGCAAGCGAAGCATGCATTTATCATACTCATCCCTTTGAAGAAGCCTCCTAATAGCAGCTACTTGCCTAACAAGGTAGTTGATGCAGTGCAGACAAACCTAACAACCACAGCCAAACTCTCTCCGGGCCAATTTCACACTCTGGTCTTTTCTTACCTCTTCTCCACAATCTCCAGTGTGAGGTGCAGCAGTTCCCTCTTGCTCTTCTCCCTCCTCTTGATCATCTCCAGGATGGTGACAGCTCGGCTCAGGTCCCGGCGCAGCTTCAGCATCTTCTCATACGACGCCTCGTCGTTCTTTCGGTTCTGAAAATGGAACAGTGCTCTCACTTATACCTGAAACCTTTTTGAGACGTCAAGTTACTGAGGCTTTCGATCGTTTGTAAAAAACAAAAACAAAAAAAACAACAACTTTGATTTCGGGGTAGTAATACTACTACTAGCCAATGTACTGGTGCAGCCTACACAACACGTTTAAAGTTGTACATGATTTGCTTCCTCCCACAAGGGTCATCAGAAATCAGAGGAACTGACCCACAATGGGTTAAAACAACACCGTTGCCCTTTAATTCTCCAACTGCAAGGCCACTGAGAAGCCATCATTTGCATTCAACAGGGACAACAGCACATTTCCAATTGCCTTGTCGTCTGCCTCATTCTCCTGGCCACAGATTCCTACCTTCCTGGTCTGCATCTTCTCCGTCCGTCGGCGGAAGGCCACATAGGGGTCGCTGGTGCTAGAGCCGTCCCTCTTCTCCTGTTTGACGTTGGGAATGAGGGAGCCCCCCTTGCAGGTTTTCCTCTTGCGGCTCCAGTAGTCGAACACCTCCTTGATCAGCTCATCATCCTCCTTCAGCAGCAGTTTGGCCTCCTGGAGACTGACGAGCTGCGGAACACCACACGCAGAGAGCCAGTATTGATGTGTTGCATGTATAATAAAGATAATGATCACAGAGAGGGGAACCAGGTGTTTTACACAAACAGCCATAAACACTACAAAACAAAGCTTTTTAGCTTTCAGCTGTGTGCTGGAGTCACACCTCATAAACTCATACTTTTAAGTTTGACAGTTGTATGAATTTATGTTGCCTACTTATTAGTCAGACAGATCACAAACAACCCCATGCAGTAGGTTGGAGTAGAAAACACAGCATCTTTCCAAAGGACCATAGAACCTCGATAATGACCAAATTATAGGTTAAGAACCAGGATTTTATTCACTACAGAGTAAAGCACTATCTGACTTAGTGGGCTTATTTATTCTGTGTGAAGCAAAGCCAGAGGTGTTTTTGTGCAAATACCATGCAAACCAGTATTTTCCCCTCACAGACAAATACCTGCTGTCCACTGCCTTTCTCCAGGCGGTCTATCATTTCTTCAAACTGCAGGGCTGTGATTTCCATTTTCTTCTTCAGCTTGTTCACAAACGTCTCATCCTCTGAATCTAGGTCGTAGTCTGGCTGCTCTGTATCCAAACTGAAAGCTGTGAGATGGAGAAGAGTTGGTTACTCAAGAGATAAGACATTAATTCAAAAGGCATTGCCAGGACTGCCTGAAGCAGACATCACTTCTGTAAACACTACTCAAGTAGGCTGCACTGTGCACTAACTTTATGACTTCTTATCAAATAATCACAAAATATCTGAGCACATTAAACATATTTCAGTGCTTAGCGAAAAACAACACACTTTGTTCCTTGCACAGACAACGTCACAATTTTCAGAAATTCTGTAGCATGTGTTGGATTACCAATAGATGTGTTTCAAGAGCAAATGTGATCTACCAAAGTGAAATAAAGCCATGTCATGGTTTTATAATGCAGTCGTTTGTATTTAGTAGCAGTACATTTCAGGCAAAGTCAATAAACACAACTCATTGGGTATGAAATGCAGAGGGCTTCATCTTCAGATAAAACTGCAAAAAACAAACAAACACGCACACAATTTTATCATGACAAAGCACTGTGCTTGTGTTTGCTTCTGTGCCTTCACCAAGTCAATGAAGCAGTGCCACAAGACACCAGCATCCAGGGTGGGAACCTAACCAGCTACTTGCTCATAAATATTGCCTGCGGCTGGGTTTTTTTGTGTTTTGTTTTTTTTTTTTTGCTCTACCAGTCAGACCAGAACCTCCAGACAATAACACACAATTAATCTAGTAAAATGGGGATCCGACTGTTTAAACTGCACTGTCACTATGAGAGCCCCACTATAAATCAACACATTAACCTGTCAAAACCCGAAGCTTTTGGAAAGGTATGCAGCATTCCCTCTCCCACCGCCCCGTATTTAAGCTGTTGGAGAACAGAAAAACAGAGCTGCAAAATGATGGTGAAAACATCTGCTACGTCGGTCCCCTCTGGTTTACGTGTTGCTCATTCAAAACAAAACACATTGCACCTAATGGCCGCAGTACTCGGCAAACTAATGAAATTTGCTCTCATATTTTTGTTGAGAAATACTTTATCATTGTGACTTCTGGTCTGTTTGTTTAACGCCATTCTCTCCGGATGAAGGAAGCTATATAGTCATTTTAGGAACCAGAAAACAAACCACATTTACAGAGTGCAACAAATAGAGTGCTGCAGAAATGATGTTGTTTTTGCAGGCCAACCTGGAAGTTATCAGTGCCCTGGCTCCCTCGACAAAAAGCCAATGATTTTTCCATTGGATTATTGCAGAAAATAAGCTCTGTGGCAAACAAAACATTTATAATACATGTTTTGAAGCGTAAATGCAATTGCCAGAAAGAAGTAGGGGTGGGCGATATGACCTCAAATTTATATCACGGTATTTTCTTTTGTTTTTTACGGTGACGATATGATATCACGGTATTACAAATTAAAAAGGGATACTCCACTCAAAACATGATTCTACCTTTTTTCACTCTTATGAACTGTGATTAATTCTCAGACGTAGACAAGAGGAAGGATTAGGCTTCTCAACAGCATTTTTTCTTTTGGCAGAAACAATTATTGCTGATACTTTGCTTCATTTATATTTGGATAAAAGTACTGGTGTTGACACAAATTTGTTCTGGTTAAATAGGCTAAATTATATGATTTGTGTGTAATTAATTTGTAATGTTTCTTAGACTTAATTTCAGCACCATGCACTGTTCAGAAAGCCTGCTGGTTTGGCCATTGTAACTTACCAACTTAGCGATGTGTAGCCTGTGTCCAAAACATACTAGCCTGGTCCATTTGTTGATCTGTAATGTGCGCACCATGTTTGAGCTACTGTCCGTCATCATGCATACCAGACGAGCTTCCTCCGAGCCCCAGGCAGACAGTGCAGCAGCAGTGAACAAAGCCTGGAGTCACAGCTGTGTTGCTGCGCTCCACTGGTGCAGCTGTTGGCTAAACCACTGGTGCTGTCGGCCCTTTTTAGATTAGATTAGATTCAAATTTATTGTCATTACACATGTACAGCGCAACAAAATGTAGTTGTCTTTTTGTCTTGTAGTGGGCGTGCACGCTGTTTAGAAGGTTGAAACACCTTTGGCTGTCTCAACACCGCAAATCTTACGTATTATTGATGTTTGTGCAGCATCAGAGGATTTATAGCCAAACCTGGTCCAAATCACAGGAGGTCTCCCTTTTTTGGTACGACTTTTTCCACCTCGGTCTCCCCACCTGGTTCCGACACCCCATTCCTTTCTTTTCACAGAATAAGAACCCTTTTTCTCGCCGTTTTGTCTTGCTGATTTAAATCTCATTGTGTCGTGACCTTTGTTTCTTCGTCGATAACTGTAGTGGTAAACTGCCTCTCGCTTTATAACTTTCATGTCGTCTGGCATTCAATTTCTGTTCACCTGAATAGCGGCAGACCATAGTGAATATGCTTTGTTTTCTTTGCAACAAAATAAAGACAGGTATTCAGACCAAGACTGAACTTTTTAAAAAAACTAACGGCCTTTTAATATTCTAAAACATTTATCATGGTAATGACGGTATTGCAAAATCCATGTCGTGACAGAACGTGACACGGTGAAGAATACCGCCCAGACCTAGCCAGAAGTAAAACGCTAACGTGATAAACAACGCTGGGAAATATTTGCACAGTGGCATGTGTGAAATTTTAGGCAACAACAGTGGTGATAGAAGGCAGACTGTGGACACCAATTTTCATCCCTATACCGCGAGCCGTCGCCAAAGCGAAGTTTCACTTCCACAAACATCATGATTCATTCACACCACTTAGTTCAACATTCTAACATTGTATCTGTGCAAGGAAGCGAGACAGAACTAAGACGGGGAGAGAAGATATGTACCATATGTTTACAAAGATCTTGAGTTTTCAAATTAACTGAATTATTATACAAATATATTTTCATTCTGTTAATGTCTTTTCATTTATTGAAGTGTCATGGTTAAGAAGCTGTGTTAAGTTGTGCTGAATTGCCTTTTCTGGGCCGTTTTTACATAACATTTACATTTCAGCCACAACATTTAGGGGCTTGGAGGCCCGTGGGGCCAGTCCTTAAAAATTTTTTAGCATCTATCCCTGTGACACACCTGCTGTCAGACCCTCCATGGACAACAACGCAACACATGACGTGTGTCAAGAAGGACAAGTCTCTTTCCAACATGAAACACCGATGTGTTTCATGATCTACATAGGGTAGACACTTTTAGTGTCCACACATACGACTTCTGCATGAAAAATCTATTGCATTTTTTCACACATTATGACACATATGAGGCCGTTGGACTGACCTCACATTCACAATAATAACTAACCGCTCCACAAAACCCAAACAAATACACAAATTTCTCAATCAGCGGCATAAACCCTCCGACACCACCAGACACACCCGGTGCATCCGAGCGGCAACAACATCACCACGTGCTCGCAGACCACTAACACAGCTAAGAGGATAATCCTGTTGCAGGCGGCCTGCTACTCACGCTGTATGTGAATAAGCTGCTTTGGCATCTTGAACTCCCCGGGGTAGAGGGACTCGTAGTGCGTGATGTTGCGCTCTGCCTCGGGGACGGGGATAACCATGTTGTCCCGCTTCTCGCCATATACCTGCTGTGCCGAGATGGCCCGCTGGAGATGGTGCTCCTGGAGGACAGAAAGAAAAACAGCTGTTTACAAAAGACTGTCTGCTATTTAAGGGGCTCTGCAGACGACTTTGTTTTTCTTCCAGAAATCCTTTTCTTGATTTAGTTGTACACTGTTCTCTTTCTTCCTAGCAAGGCCGATTTATCAACCAGTAGTAGACATTGCTTTTCATAAAATCACTTCATTACGGATCACAATGGATATGCGTCGACAAATAAGCATACGGGTGCGTAATGGGATGGGAATAAAAATGAGCAGCATTGATTAAGTTGGTGAAGAGATACCGCAGTTTCATTATGAGTTTAAAGAATTTTCCATTTGTTTCCAGATATACTAAATACAGGAGTGCAGTCTCTAACAACCACAGAACAAACTCTCATTAGACAAGCAGGATAGTTTAAAAAATATTAAACTAAAGCAAAGGAAATTAACGTCCTGTTTTTGTGTGTTGTCTTTTTATTTTTTACACATCTGGCTAATAGTCCTGAAGCATGCAAGGGGAATTATAGCCTGTCCACTAAAATGAGTGCAAAACGTGATGGCAATTATTCAAAAACAAAGCATTTCAAAACAGGATAGGGCTGCCACAGTCACATCTCCTCACAAATAGTGTTTTTACTGATTATCTCCCAACATTATGTCTGGTATTTCTCAGCTCTTCTTGTCAATATTATCTCAAATCATTTGTCGAGGCTTGTGAAATCAGGCAGAACATGCTATTTGCCATGGTATGTTATGCCTATATACACAATCATAGTTCTCAATGCAGTATCTTAAGAGAAATGAGTCATCGGTAGAAGGAAGAATGGTGTACAATTTGGGGTGTGGAACAAGGCCTGCCTACGAGATAAATGGAGTATCAGCAAGTGTATAAGCGTGTCAATCCACTGCCAGTACACAGAGAAAGAGATTCAGTCAGTGAAGTTGTACTTCAAAGCATGTTCTCTCAGGCAAAGACGTAATTTTGAGCCCTGCGCAGGTAACCCTACTATCGCAAGAGTGACTCATTGTTTTCATTTGCTGCAGCTCTCAGCCGGAGCAAGTCACAAAGTTAGCAGGAAAATAAATCGGTCATGAAAGTTTACAAAAATGCTGTTAACGGATTAAATGCCTGCAAGTTTCTCCAGCAGCGAAGCCGGTACTTTAACTAACTTGGCAGCACAAGCGACGACGTTGGCAAATGAGTCACACGGTTTGACTCCTGAACTCCGCAAGCGCCGAATGTTTTTGCATTATGTAATCTGATGCAGTCACCAGTAATAACATCTGCAAAGACACTGCAGCTTATGATGAATGTTACTCTGTAGTACACAGTCTTTGTAGGCCTGCTCTCAGTGGTTGATGCAACAGATGGCCAATCCAGTCAAACTGACTGCGGCCCATCTTCCACCAACAAGTATTTTAACAGGGCTCCTACTCAGTTTGCACATTACACCCCTTTTTTTTCCAAAGCCACAGTTTGAGATGGGTGGATTCTGAGATGTGGGTCAGTGCTCAGTGACATAGCAATTGTGGCTGGCGAGGATCAACGAAATCCGCGTGTGTGCATGGATCATTTTCATTACCCGAAGACGATTACATTTTAGCCACTTCCACACTTGCGTGGGAGTTTTAAGTGGTTAGGGCCCTTAAGTATAATCCAAAGCCATGCGGAGCTCTGTGTGGAGTAACAGGAGAACCACCAGAGCTGTGAGTTGGCATGAAAGGACACAGCATGTGTCCAAAGCGGAACCATCTGGCCCTGGTAAGCTTATCAACGGGCCCGGCGTTGGACACTTTCGCTATAACCAATACACCAAGAAAACAGCTTATTGTTTTAACTGGAGCACTGTGAATTCAACCTCGAGGACCTTGGGACTAAAGTGAAGGTGTTCACCCGAGAGGATTCAGGCAGCAACAGATCGCCCACTGCCTGCTTGTTGTTTTATGGCTCTAAATGAGTTCGGGATGTAAACATACACGTACTGCAAACAAATCCACATATCGCTAGTAATTTGTCACAAACTTAACCGGGCACATTACTCTGAATACGACTGAATTTGGCATGTTCACAGAGGCAACGCCGTAGTGTCTTATTCGGCTTGCATTGTTGCAGTGCGTGTAGACTGTCCAGCCAAACTTGTTCGCACAGCCTTGTTCATTGCCCACAAGTACACAACTGCCTGCAATTAGCCACCCCTTTACTTTAGCCAGTTTAAAACGGCAGAGGCTGCAGTTTTCCATCCCCAGATCTTAGCAACTATAAAATGTAGAAAAACCCCAAAACACAGTTGCAATAGCATTCTTGCAATTCCCACAGCTCTCTCCTTAATACCAGTTTTGACAGCTGAGAACAGCTAAAATCAATATATCTGGTGCATACCGCCAGATATATTGATTTTAGTCACATTGTATAATGGAGGTAAGTCTAAAATATGTAGATATACAACCATTCGCACTTCCAAGTCACACCTACGTGCTATGTCCACCTGGCTTCAGACCTACAACATGCAAACTTCACACAGAAAGACGCCAGCCGCCCGGTGGATTCAAAGGCAGGACCTTTCTGCTTCCTCCAACAACTGAGCGGCCATATTTTTAAAGCCGAAATGTAAAATACGCTCCTTCCAAACATGCATAAACATCGCATGCGTCATTACTCAGTGAGAGCCACCTGGAATGATTGTGTGGCCAGTAGTTACAAGGCTCTGATAACAAACAGACGCTGGGAAACACAAGGACAGACTGCTGCTTCATCAAGGAGTTGTCTGGCCGATTTGACATGACCTTATGTTAGGTCTATGAACTGATGCTTAACAAAAATGGCGCAGGGTTTGTTCTCTCATGTAACTTGTCAAACACATCCTCAAAACGCCACCCTCTGTGAACCCCACTCTCACTGCTGGTGAACCCCGAGCTTTGCGAGTTAAGGATCCTGCATTAAGGATGAGTGCAAGGAACCAATTAAACTTGAGCCTGGCCCAGAACTGCCTTTGCACACTTTCGTAGAGGATATCAGCTTGGCAAGTTGCAGCGGGCGACGCTGAGCTGCCTCTGACCTAAAGATATCCTGATCTGTCGCAGCTGTGATGCTCACATCCAAGGTTCACAGCCTGGGATTTCCTCTGCAAAGGAATTGGGCGAGTTGGGATACAGGGCTTTAAAATTTTTTTTTTAAAAAACGAAAAGCAAATATCGAACCTCCATTTCTCTTTGTACACAAAATGCTGTGGGACTGCGGAGACTTCACAGTGCCGGGCTGCTTTCTGTCACGGCCACAGATGCAGATAGAGGAAAGGAAAATGAAAATATATTCTTCACAGCACCACGCGCTCCTCCCATTAAATGTTCCCAAGAAAAATAGATGACTCCAATAAAAGTTGCCATGGCAACAAAAGTGTGGCCTCCAACAGGTGTTTTCAGCTCATGCTGACCGGAGGAAGGCGAGCAAGTCTTGTGGAAGGCAATCTGCTCTGTGATTCAAGGCCATCTAAAATCCACAAAAGCACCGCAGCTCATGCAACGAAACAAAAAAAAAAAACCCACGACAACACCACCACTACATTCCTTTTACATCCAACAAAACTCAAGACAGAAGGCGTGATTGATGTTTTACAACATCCGTAACTCAAAAGGACGATCAATGCTGCCCTTAATAAAACCACCACAAGCACCAAAAGGAAATCATCCGAGTAGCAAAACATGCAACGTTGGGCTCTGCAACTGTAACTAGTGTGTTCCTTCAACTCACACTCATGTGGCCATGGTAGCAAGTTCCCTTTACTTAGATTATTTTATAATTTAAGGAACCATATGACAGGCAGAGAGAGATTTTTTTGGTAAGCTTTGTCTCATCTCTACTCCATTATGAACATCAGCAATTTAGTATGGAAACTAAATAGATATTTATGAGATTGATTGTTTCCTTCCTGTCCTTCCTACATTGCAGACTTCACTGACACCACCATTGTCCAACTGACCCTTGTGATTCCTGATACACCCCTTTAAATAGGACTCAATGAATCTCTTCATATTTAATTATCCCTGATTGAAGAAGGGACTAAATGTTCCTAGTGGCCACCGTCGTGGCGACGATGTATGTACCAACGCTACAGCGTATTGCTTTTGCAAACTGAAATGTAGCACTGAAATACAAAGCCTTAAAACAGAACATACACTCGTGTGATGCATGTTGAAAAGCCACAGTGGAGCACAGCAGGACAATTGTGCATGCACACACTATTAGTGAATGAAGCGCCATATTTCCAGCTCCATTTCAAGTACTGATGGCTCACCAATTGTGCTTTTAAATGTTAATTATTTCTGTCAGGTTTGACACCATGAATAATGATGAGGTAGACATACAAAAAGGAACTTATTTGGGCGATTTAAATGAGCCAAAAAAAAAAAAAGGAACGTTCATCAGCCATGGAACATCACCAGACGTATTCTTCCAACAAACTGCCCTTTTAAAAAGACAACCTACCAATAGTATTGGTAGGTTACAAAAAGATATTCCTTCCTATCAAGGTCGCAAAGTGTGCTCACTCGCTTCTTAATGGGACATAATTCTCAGGCCAACGTGTGGTCACTCAGTCAGCCAACGCTTCATTGTTGCCGGACAGGATGTGGGTCAGGGAGCGAAGCCATGTGCAGCCTTATAGTAAAACTGTCCTCTTTATCTCTTCTGTCACTGTTATGTAATGCCGCTGTGTGTGTGTACAGTAGGTGGGGGTGGGCCCCCGGCAGGAGGGCAGGAATTCCGCTGACTTTGCGCCCCCCCCCCCATGTGCATTCCTTGTGTTCGTCTCTGCTGAGGCATCTCGGCGTCGGGAGAGAAATTTAGCAGAGTGGGCCGGGGGGGGGGGGAATAAACACCAGCTAACGCACTAGCAATAAATGCTTTGTCTACAACCGGCTATGATAACCAGCCATTAACTGACGACGACAACATGCACGCCGGTCAATAACAAATCTAAAGCGGGAAAAAAAAAATGTTACATGTGGAGTGTTGGTTTAGAAGCCTATTCTACAGTGTGGTCAGCAGATTAAAGTGAACTGAATGTAGTGACCCTTTTGGTTGAAGCCCGAGCTACATCCGACCTAACAAGCTGTGGTTCAAATGGGTCAAAGTCATAAGGCTTTAAATAAACTATGTCAGTCCATCAGCACAATGCAAATCATTTCTATATTTAAACGTGATTTGAATGCGAGTGCTATGCAAAGCCAACCTACAACACACAGGCGTAAACAAGCGAGGATGGAAGCAGCACAGCTGGCACGAGGTAAAACAATTATTAGAAAGCCAAACGTCATCCAGAACGTTAACTGTTGGTGACAACGCAAGCACCCAGACGGCTAAAGTCTAAGAAGCAGACTCGCAAGTAAGCAAACGTTAAGATCTGGGAGTGAGGCTTCGGTATTCCACATCTGTAAACAACTGTAAATTAAGTGGGAGGTCATTACACTCAGGTCACGGGAAAGAGCAGAACATTCCAATTCACCAAACTCACAACACAGCGAAAGAAGCCGGTCTTGGATTTGGATTTTTCCAAGCCATGCAGTGGCCCTTCTCTCTTTCCATTAATAAATACACGCTCTCCTAAATGTGGCTGCTGATCCTCGCGTGTTCAGCGACCAAAACCGAAAACGTAAAAAAAACAAAAAATAAAAATAAAGCAGCAGCCTGTAGCATCACAACAACAACATCATCATCATCATCATCACCGCCCCACACACACACGCGCGCTGTGCAGGTCTGCACGTGGAAGTTATGATTAAATAAATAGACGGCAGGATCCGCAAGACCGCGTCCGGTGTGCGGGCACCGCCGCCCCGGCAGCCTGTGCAGCCTGTGCAGCCTGTGCAGCAGCAGCACACATGGCAGAGCTGCAGCTGTCAGCGCGCAGCGCCTCGCTGTCAACGCAGGGCTGGAGGGGGGCTCAGTGTCTCCCCCTGGCATTCGTGCACGGAAAGTACACCCGCCAGTCTGAGAGAGGCCTGTCCCCCCCCCCCCCACCCCACCGCTCGCCTTCACCAGCGAGAAAGTCAACAAAATGGTCGAACAGATCCGCGTCACGTGACTTCTTTGTGCTTTCGGGTGCGAACGCAGGTGCGACACCTGGACACAACACGGCGCGCGAATAAGATACCAAGCCGCCGCGAGCCGGCGACGGCACGCGGCGGCCGACCCGGGGCCGCAACATTCGCCGTTCGCCGAGTGCCGTCTTGTGCGCGAGAGGCGCAGACATGGCGGCCATTTTGCACAAGCTTGGCGCAGGCAGCATAGCGGCGCCCCTCGACGCGACAACGCCGCCAGAGCGACCCGCCGGCAGCCGGGCAGCGTTGAGAAAAACATACCGATTCCTCCTCCTTCTCCATCCCAGTCGGCATCTGCGGCACTGCCCGGTTGATTGAGGCATATTCGTGCAGGTCGGGCAAATCCTCGCAGCGGAAGACGGGCAGAGGCTTACTAGCATCCAGCGCCCGAGCCCGGAACGACAATTTACTCATCTTTTTTTTTTTTTTACACGAAAAGACGCAGCGCAAGTCTACTCGATCTGCTAGGAATAACAGCAGGTCCGCCGCGAGTTCTCATGGAGGAACCTGCGACGGTCTCCGGGAGTCAAGTCGGCCGATTGCGGGCAGGCGCGGGTCCGTAGCAACGCGAACAGCGCCGGGCAGGCCCGGGTCTCGGTCGCTCTCGGTCGGTCGCTCGTCTTCCTGGGCTCCGCTGTTCCTCCCCGGTTCAATACGCCATGGCAAACATGGCGGACATTACAAACTCATGCAGCTCTCCGCTCGCTCCGAGCGGCCCAACCCCCTCGATCACACAAACAGCCATTCCCACGCAGTTTAGCACGCGTGCGCGCTCGCGAGACCCTTGGGGTACGAGAGGAGGGGAAGGAGGGGGGGAGTGTACCGACGGTGGGGGCAAGATACTGGATGCTGATGAAGGGACGTGAACTTCCTGGGCTCGGGATGTTGTCGCGCCACATTGATGCCGACGTGCGACAACGCGTGTATTCTCCATGTACAAATACACGGATACATACAGATGCAAGTATCTATGGAGTAATAACTAAACTGAACGCCTGTCTGCCGCGTCACAGCATTAAAAATGGATGAAACGCGATCACCACCCACGAGAGATTGTTTTTTTTTTGTGGTGTTTGTTTGGTTTTTTTTTTTTTTAAACCCTGCAAGGACACATAACACAATTTGAAACTTCTGTCGTGTGTTAAAATTAATGTGCAAGAAAAAAACCAACAACAACAAATAGGACACATGTTCAACCTATTTGATTCAATTGTTTTGCAAATACCGCCACCCTGTGGTACAATCATGGTGATTACAAGTGGACAGTTTCTGCTTGACTTTCCTGTTCATGCAAAATGAATAAACGGGGTCAGACAAAGCTAGAACATTGGGTAAACATTCCCATCTCCACATCTATGCCGTTATTATTATTACACATAAATACAAATATGTTCACTTACATACTATACACGTGCGGAGGGTGGACACAATAACAGAAACAGCTCACAATACGATTGTTGCGCAATAAATACCAGCTTGGTAAAGCTAGTATGTTATTGCTGGTTTAGGTTGAAAAATGCAAAATTATACATTTTGGCCACACTGTATTTCTTGTAGTGATTCCTCGACTCAAACTGCAGCGGAGAAGAGTACTCTCTGCAATCTGAAAATATTGCATGCTTACAGTTGAGGAATTGATAAAATTGTGATTGGCAAAAGCTATATAAAAAAAACCAGAAATTGACGTATTTAAATGAACAGTCCAAAATTAGAACACAGTCAAGCACTCGCTACTTAAAATGGCTGAAAATGACTTATTTTGTAGTTTGAGAATGTGCATTATCATTTAGTTCACCGGGGAAATGATGTGTAAATACTGCTAGCGGCCCTTATAGGATGCTATGTCTACAATGAGCATAGGCTAGAACCATGGATTCATGGCATGCCAAGCAACAGAAATCAAGATTCACTCACACAGGCAACATTGTTTAATTTGCAAGCTGTCACTTTTTGTGATCAAGAGTAGCTTCGTACCAGCGTAGCTGTTCAGAACTGTCAGATGTGGAGATCGTTCTAGTCTTGCTGCTGTAACATGTGGGAAAAACTGTGTATCTTGACAGGTCCGTCTGCACATTACTGATGTACTGCCATGTTATTTACATTTGACCACCTGTGAGATCAGACATGTCTTGCCTTTCGACAACAGGACTACAACCGTCTGGATGTTTGTTTAAAAAATCTAAACCACTCTTGGTTACCTCACACCACTCACCAACTTCCAAAGCCGATCATTTCTGAAACGCTGAGGGCGACCAATGCGTTTGGCACAGAAATGATCAGACGACATTCTAAGTCGACGCAATGATATGACTTGTACATTTTTAATATCAACTGTTACTTCAATGTCACAGTCCATTTGCTTCAGGTGTGAAAATGTAAAGGCCCAATTATATATAACTATGTTCAGTAAGAATCAATATGCAAACTCTAAAAGCTCACTCAAGACAAAACCTCCTCCTTGCAGAATAAGGTCAAGCCTCGTTCAAAGTATGACCTCTGTTGTTCCCACTAACTAATCCTCTTTGCAAACCGCTTGTACACGACACCCGTCTACACACATACGTTGTGCATCGGATGCGAGAGAGCACAAGCACATAAACTCATTCGATAGATTCATCATTACAACACACGTGTGGGTAAAGTTTGGCACTGCAACGCAAACGTTGCACACCAGATTAATTGTGCAAATATCAATTATCTGCATATGCAATACACAGAAATAGGAAATGGGTGTGCAGACATTTGTACGGTCGCCCCGGCCGTGGCTCCCTGATCCTTAGGTTGTGATATACAGTGATATACATACTCATAACTGTCACGTCTAAATAGAATGAGAATGATAAGACATGTAAATAACCTGTAGGGCTGGGTGAGAATTCCCGGTGGCACGAGTGAATGATACAGACGTGGGAGGCTGGCACGGCAATCATCATCCATTTGGGAGCAATCGGCTCACAACTGTAGACCATAATGTGAGCCTGTGGAAGCGGAGAGAGGGCGAGAAAGACACAGTGATATGAACAGACACCACTAACAGAGCTCGACTGTTCAGAGCACAGGGTCAATATGATTCTTAAGCCACAGAGATGCGCCGTGTCTCAGCATTTGTTGTCACATTCTTTATTTCCTTCTCCACTGGGCACCAACGCCATCGTCGACTGAAATCCGTGGGGTCACTGTGGAGAAAACTTGGGAGCGAGCTCGGACAATCGTCCGCAACACGCACCCACCACCACGCTGGCATTTTATTTCATTTCACTTTATTTTTTTTAAATTCAAATGCCCGGCGCGGATTTATTTTGGGATTTCGCAATTTCCAGTGCACGGCGTTTTAAATCACGTAGACCAAGTTTGGTTGCTGCAGCATCACAGCGCCCATAGATGGAAGAGCAGCTAACGGGGTAAACAAGCAGCACAAGACGCCGCAGCGGATGTGGACGACGTGCAGGCGAAGCCGATAACCAAGCGGCGCTTAGCGGGTTCACAATGTCGAGTATTCGAGCCCAGAGATCAGGCTCGGCCGTGTGTGTGCGACCGGGAACAGCGACACTGGGGGCTAGCCGACGGGGCTGCTAACGCTAGCTTAGCACAGTTACCCTGAGCCTGCGCCATTTACCAGGCAGCTAACAGTTTAATTTGCGCTCGCAACTAACTTGTCCGCAATTGAAAGGCGTCCCTTTCGATTCCAACAGCGGTAACACTGGGTAAGTTGCAACTTACCTGCTGCTGGCAAAGCCACGGGGGGAGAAGAAGAGGATGGTGGCGATGGTGGCAGCCCTTCTTCTGGTTGTCATGCTAGCCCCAATGCTAACGCTGGTTAGCTCCCTTCAGGACGCCTCGGAGGAAAGCGATTTTTTTTGTGTTTGTTTTGTTTTGTTTTGTTTGTCATTTAATTTAATTTTTCGAAAGTGCGGTCAACTCGCTGCGAGAGGTCGCCGGAAGCCGAACCGCTGGGCCAGAGAAAGTGATATCCTGCCGCTGACGGTAAACTTGGATAGTTACGCTGAGGTTACTTCGACACACACACGAAAAAAAAAGAGAAAGATCCGAACTGACCACCAAGCCACTTTGCAGGCGAGTTGTGATTGGAGGGTGAGTGCCACCAATCACCTGTGGCGAGCTCGGGGAGGATGAGCTCACTGGTCCCCACGCCCACCCCTCACAATAACAACAGCAGGCATAATAATCATATAACAATGATGTACATTTTATTGCAGTTAATGTGTACGAATTATGAATTCAAATACGTACAAGAGCACAGGCTACACATACAAATACACTTGCAGCCGGCAAACACAGGGGCGACAAAAAGGCGAAATGGTACTCATTTATTTAAGCCACTCGCAGACCAACAAGTGATGAGAGGCAACAGCGACAGTGTTTTTCCCTACATGGCTGCAGTATTTGTTATGTAACCGTCTCCAGGGCTGGGCCACCTCCCTGCACCTCCCTCCACCTCCCCATCTCTGCCCCTTCTCATGAGTCTCGTCGCAGGGCAGAGTGCTGCCTCTGCTGCCTCCTCTGAAGCTGTGATAGTTACACATTTTCTTACGACCAGACACAGATGAAAAGGGAATGCTGCATAGTGGAAGCATATGGAGTCATTTTCTCTGATGCTCCACCACCACCACCACCTCTCGCCACCCACTGGCTGTTAAAGCTGCATGCACGCCTGCCCAGTGATTCTGGGAGTGGGGGAGGCATCGCTATGATTAATATCACTTTGCTCAACTCTCGCAGCAAGGTCATCAGCAGCCATCTGTAGGCAGCGTTAAAACCCCAATATCCATTTAGATTTGAACATCCCATTGTTTCTCTGCGCTTACACGATTCAGCCCAGTGCACTGGCAAAGTGGCTGGCACGAACACTGGCTGCTCTTTTACAGTTGTACACCACATTGCACCGTATCAAGCCTTCACTGTTCTGTTTGACGAATTCACAGGTGCGTGGTTTCCCCAAATCATCTGAGTGTCTGAGTTTCGTGGAGGCGTCCAAAACAGCATCTCCTCTGACTACAGTGAAATGCAAATGAACGTGAAGCCGCTTCATCATTTCCAGCAGGGTGACAATGTCTTCTGCTCTCATCTAGAGGGCAGTGGAGGCCCATGTAAAGACCCGCGTCTCCACTGGGATTACAATGCATATTGCAAAAAAAAAATGCTCACCTCGCTTATCTCTTGCCTTCTGAGACCCAAGTTACACAGCTGAGTCAACCGCCAGCATAGGCTACGACGTGAGACTTCCCTTGCATACGCCTTATACAATATTACACTATATGTAATTAGCTTTTGTGGATTTTAATAATGTGAGGGCATGTATCCCACAGGCAGCTAACCTTGTATAGGAAGCGGCATATGTGGGGGATGCTGTTTGAATTTGTGTGCGTGCAGTGCATGCAGGGGAGGGAGGGGTTGGAGACTGGCAGTCCAGGGGTTGCATATTGAGATCAAAGGAGAGTAAGTCAGACATCTCCCCCCCCCCCAGACAAGTTGGACCAACTGCTGACAACAGTTCAGATGAAGGATGCTGTTTCATTGTGCTTCACAACAGGGGTCGTGATTGAAGAGTAGATCTCTTTCCATGGCTTCTATCACTGGTCCGTATATTTCGGGTTGACAGTTGTTGTGATGGCACTCTTGTAGATTGGGTTGTCCCTCTGCAGCGGAGTAGAAACAAGCGTCATCCTACATGGTTATTCTTAGACCTTCATTTTGTGTCACATTACTGATGAGAAATTGAAGGTGTTAGTGATGAAACGTGATTCGTGTCATAATAGAGTTGTCATGAGATGTACGCATACAACGCAGCACGTTTATTCTTTTGAGAAGAATCTGTATATGAGGCCATTTATTAAATATGTCTCACACCTTTCCTTCGCTCTTACTGTATTTTTCATGTTTCCTCTGTGCCATGTTTACCAGTATTCTCTTGTTTTACTCTGTTAGTTGTCAAAAAAGGTCCCTGCAGCGATGTCACCAAGACAAATTCCTGCATTTATTGTACGGCCTCTGACTGACAGAAGGGTTTGTTTGGCCAGGGCTCACCCTGCTCCAGCGTCTCTGCTCCTGCTCTCTCTGGAAGAACTCCCTGCGGTCATGGATGCTGGTGCGTGGTTTCCATGGCAGCAACAAAGCCACACCCAGCACCACAGCAGAGGCTGATAGCACTGCGGTAATCAGCATCACGTTCGGACCTTTATGGGAAACAGACTGTCGATATTAATCACAAAAATGTATTTCAGATTCAATTAATATGCCTTTTCCGCCGTGCTCATTGTTGTGCCTTACGTTTCTGGTGTTTTCTCCCTCTTGTGTCCTGTGTTGTCTCTCAGTGTGTTTGTGTGTGTCGACCGGGAAGGCGGTGCTGTCATGTGCAAACCTCCTGCCTCGTTCCTGCAACCAGTCAGCACACCTGTCGTCTATCTATTCGTCAGCCTGCAGTTATTTCTACCCTGGTTTTCCATCATCAGATCATTGTTTCTGTTTGTTTGGTAGCAAGCACTCCGGCATTTGTCTATGAAACCTGTTCTTGAATCTGCCCCTAATCCTGTGCTCAGGTTCACGTCATCTCCCTGGATTCCACTCACCTGCATGGTCATCACGCTCTGCCTGCCTTCCAAACCCCAGCCAGCCTCGCCTCCCCCGCTTCTTCGTTGGATCTCTTCCCACTCACCGGCTCCCCTTTCATCTTCCCCTTCCCTTGTTCAATAAACCAGCATTAATTCTCATTTACTCCGGTGTCGTGTCCTGCACTTGGGTCCTCCGTTAACGGGCCAGACGTGATGGTGAGTGCAAACAGCAGCGAAGTAGGATTGAAATACACAGACCACTTAAAGTGATATTAGCACGTGGTACACAAATGACTATCAATCCAAAAAATAAATATATATCTGCATTTGTGTGGATGTAGAAGGAACCATATCTGACTCCATAAGCAAAATGGCACATTTAAGGTGTTTAATCTAAAAGACCAGATTCTCTGAAGCCAAACTTTGTTATGATACACAGAAGATGCATTTCGACATTAAGAAAAAATCACTAGAGCTGCTTGAACTGTCAAAATGTATAGAATTGTGCTATTGTGGATATTTTGGTAGTCGTAAACAAAATAGACTCTGGTCTGGCCTATCTCGTTCAAGAGCTACATGAAGGTGGACAAAGTCTTCCTTTTAGTCCAGTCCTCAGCAGGAAGTGCACTCTGCAGCCCTCTGTGTCCACTTCCATGCATCAGTGAAGGCCTGGAGTGGAGGGGGGGGCACTGTTGCTAAGACACCAACCTGACCTACAAGAGTGAGGTTCAGGTGTGCACACCTCGTCTCGCACTCCTTTGAATTCAAGCCCAGCGAGAAGGCTCTGCACGTGATGCATTCTCTGCGGATCCATCAGCGTCACCAGAACTGAAACACTATTTAGAAAGGAAGGCAAGTAAAGTAGAGCACGTTCTCCTGCATCTTTTTTTAATCATTAAATATCCAGGAAATACTAAAAATGTCCGTCCTCCTTTTGAATTTTCAGTGGCTTCAGCAGAACTAGAACGGCCGTTGTACCTGGGGCAGGAAGGGCAGAACTCACAAGTTGGGCCTTGGAAGCGGTTGTCATGGCAAATGCGGTGACAATCTGTTCGTCCTGAGACAGAAAAGACTCCAAGCTGAGAGGGCACTCGCACGCTCAACCACGGAATTCTGGGAGATGCCGTGCCCTGGGATAGCAAATACATGTTCAAAGAGTTTAATTTCAAATCAACCTCTTGGAATATGTGACGCAATCCTATTTAACAGTTTTCTATCGGTTACCCATACCCCTGGAGCACTGCATTCACAGAACTGCCCACAGTAAGTATGGTCGGGCTTGTTGCTGCTCTTACGACAACACGCACTCTCTGTGGCTGCTGCACAACCGCCAAGTCCGACTCTGCATGATCGCATTCGCGCAGTGTTCCAACTCTCCCCTCTTTACGCCCGCAACAAAGAAACAAATGTGTGCTGCTTAATTCCTTCCTGAATAACCCGAAATTAAGCTTGTTAGCAAAATTGATACCATCAAGCCACTTCACCTACCTGCATGTGCCACACTCCAGAGTGTCGTTGCCATGGCTACGTGAAGGACTGTGTGGGACCACATCCTTTTGGCATGAGCACTCGCATATGGGGCTCAGCAGGACCGCAACCTCTTCACTGCAGCCTTGGGGCTTAATAATACCGCGGGGTGGTCTTTGTGAAGCAGGCACACGCAGAGGTGCAGTAATGCTTACATTACCGCTCACCTAGAGGGGAGTATTCCTCGAGCACAGTTATAATGCTCCGCTAATGAGGTAATCATAATTAGCATTGCCGTCAATGGCCACATGCTAACGGCAGCACCGCAGCACCGCTCACAGCTCGCCACACACCGAGCCAGCCACACGACCACACACCTCGTCACCTATGGAGATGCTGGAGCGCTTCCTGCCCGGCTCGCTGTGCCTCGGCTTGCGGCCCTTACAGCGTGAAGTATAGGAGATGGGATGGCCCGTCGGCAGTGTTGTTCGCTGTTGTCCAAAAACTATTAAAAACACATGTTTCTTCATTGCAATGCACTCAGGCACCATAGCTCATTTTGATTCAAGCCCACACACACACACACACACACCGTCCTGCTGCCGTAAATACTCACCAAAGCACCGAAACCGCAACTGAGTCAGTGCCCAACAAATATACCTTTACATTACTACTAAATGGTGTATTATTTTTTTTTACTCTACAGTGCTCGGCTCTTTCAGGACTAATTTTGAAAAGTAAAAGTACTAACGCATTGTTGGTTTTGGTCTTTTCACGGGATTTATTTAACAATAACAAAAATGTTGAATTTCACCAGACTCGATGAAGTCTTAGACTCGACTTGCAGTCCGACAGTTAAGAAACATGTAATGCATGACTTCTTTCATTGTAATCTGATTAAACCTGTGTTATGCAAAGAGTATGGTTCAGTTGGAGCATTGGATTAAGTGAAATCCACGAAGGTGTCATGCTTGTGAAATTAGCATGATCCTTGGGGAATAAAGCTAGATGACAGTGGTTAAAAGGTGAAATCCTTTACACTACTGTACCGCTGTAACGGCAGCTTTGCCTGCTCACTTCCCTGGACTAGTATATAGAAAACAACTCTTCACAGCACAAAAGTGTATATACTGTATATGCATTTATGAAAGAAAATGGATGAATAATGAACGACTAGAGACCGTCTTTGCTGTACCTCGTAGAAGTGCGTGACCTCTTCGGTGACAGCGAAGAGAGTCTGGATATTCATCCGTCTCAAAAGTTTCGGCGATGTGAGCTGCCGAAGGATAGTCCTGACAGAGGGGAGTCAGGGCGGATGCAAAAGGCAATGCACAAAGATATATGTGTAATCAGTAGTTAAGCACGCTCTCCCTCTTCCCCCTATCGCTGTCCTCCCCCTTCCCCTCCCATCTAACAACTCTTTCTGTCGCTCATTTCATTCACTCTCCCTGACAGACTTTCCATTTCCTCCAAATAGATAAATAAGTACCATTCAGAGAGGAGCAACACCGGCACCTCGCACATCCATTTTCAGCCGTGGGTGGCCATTTATCCAGACAGAAATAGATAATAATGTATCTATATTCACTCCACCTGTCAACTGCCCGGACTGCAATGAGGTCAAGGCACATAACACTCCCATGAACCTAATGAGAGAGCTAAATGGATGTTTAACACACCGGGACAAAGGCAAAGACTCACAAGCAGGTAAATAGACACACACGCACACACACACACACGGTGAGATTAAGAGATGAAAGCTGTGGTTTGGATTACTCCACAAACACTCCAGCTGTTTCCCATCAGGGTGTGCCTGTCAGCATCTTCTTTACCCAGGGAACTGTGCTGTTGATTCTGACCTTTAAATCACTGTCTTTGACTTCTGTCTGCAACAGCCTGGACCTCTATTTCCCTGCTAGGATTGCAGACGGGAATCAATTTAGCACGCGCTGCAATATCTGGTCCATAGGATAAACAGTGTATGCTCCGTGGGACCACAGTTACCCCGTGCATGCTACAAACAGAGTGGAAACACACACACACACACACACACACACACACACGCACACGCACGCGCACACCGCTGTGATGGCTTGTTCTGCTGAGCTAAAGCTTTGGACTTTGTCTGTGAATACAAGCGTGAGATATCACAAAGCTGCATTAATCATTTTCTCTTTCTCCACAAGGAAGGAGAACTTGAAAACACACGGATCCACAAAGGTAAGGCTAAACTGTTCGCAAAGAAACGCCTGCTTACACGGCGGACAAAGAGCAACATTATAATCCCATTACCCCACTGTGACTGTCCAGCTAATGAAGGGAAGTCTGGTATTTACTCTCCTTTTAGCTCTTGTGTGGTCTCTGTTAACTCCTAAAAACTGCATTGATCTTTAGCTGCTAAAAAAAAAGAGTGAAAAATGTCTTCTTTTTAGCTAGATGCTAACTTTTTTTGCCTGGCAGGTAGCATATTGGAGGTTTAAAAGGGTTTCTGCTAATAATAGCTGTCTGCTGGAGCTGGAAATAATTATAATAATAACTTTATTTATATAGCACCACTAAAAACTGCGTTTACAAAGTGCTTTGACAAACAGAGCAAAGAGCACCCCAAGCAATGCATAAAACTGAGTAATAACAACATAAAATAATATAAAAATGACATAACAAATGGGGTTGATGAGAGCGATAAAGCTTTACCATACAGTAAATGTGCCACAGAACCAAAACAATAGGCCAAATATAGCGATGTGTGTCGAACCCTCAGTACTACTAACAGAGGTTTGAACAGCAGAAATGCTACTTTAGCAAAAATTTGTAGTCTTTGTCACATAATTTTTTGTTATCAGATATTTAGTGATTTGAATAATAAATTGGCCAACACGAGACTGTATTTATGTTTTTGTATGGCTGCTTGTGCTCAGACGCAACATTTAGCTTTTGACAACTTTGACGTCTTTTGTCAAGGGTTTTCTAGAAAACATGTTTTATATATATAGGTATACAATACAGGTATTGCTATAAAAACCCAGGTATAGTACCGGCAATATCATCTAAACATTTTATACTCTATCATAGCTTCCCATAGATTTCCTCTGGTGTATGCATTTTTACACAAGGGACACTTTCCATCGTTGGAAAGTACGATGCCGCCCAGTTTGCCGTCTCCAGCGAAGTGGAAGCCAGCATCAGTAGAAAACACCAGCAGACGAGTCACATTCCTCTAGCCAAGTGAAGAACACCAAACAATCAATGAACCGCCAATTGACAGCAAACAGAGCACCGTGACTGATATAAGTATTTCTGACAGGCTTTGGGGAAAGAATTACCTCTCTGCTTTTTGTATGTATCAAGTGACTGTGGATGAGTAACACTTTTATGCCTTTTAGCTCTTTCGGGCTTAAATAAGTCAGACCACTTTATTATAAAATTATCAGCCAAATGTACATATTTGAAAACTCCTAATGAGTTTAAAATGCATCCAAAGCTGACTGGTGCAGTTTCCCAAAGGAAGCTTAGCATTATGAAGCAGCCCTCTCATCTATTGTCTGCAGTCTTTCCATTTCCTCCACGTAACGCCCACCCAAACGAAAACAACAATCTCTGTATTGCAGTTTTGCTCCCTGCTGGGCTTCCTCGCATTACCTCCCACACGGCGGCCTGCATCAGGGCTTCCAGCCCCCCCCTCTGGTAAATCCAGGTTACCCGAGATCCGCTGCCCCCCCAGTAGCACTGTGAGGAGACGTGGTGGTAGGTGGTGCAGGGCTGGGGCTCGTTCTCCTTATAGGGGTTCATAAGCACGTCCTCTGCAGTGCTGATGTACGGCATCACCGTCTTGTCCACAAATGCACCAAAACCTTTTGCAGTGGGAATGAATGGAGGGGAGTGAGAGGTAGCGCAAAGTTTTGAGAAGTGATTTTGTGACTGAAGGGTGGAAAGTGAATAACTAATGCTCTCCCTTCTCTCGAAAGCTACCAGTTGTCCTTGAGCAAAGCACTTCATCCCCAATCGCTCCAGTGGTGCTGCTCAGGGGCCAGTAGTAAGATTATGATTGTACTGGGCAGCTCCCAGGTGTGTAACTGTGTGAATGTGACACAAGGGTATACCCTGAAAAGGGGTATGGAGGTATAAAAAGTAAAATGATGAAAAGAAAGACGATGTTAGCCTACATTTCAGGTGAGAAGGAAATTGAACTCGAGGCAGACAAACCCATTATGAAGTCACTGGTGGTATTCCTCATCTCTTCCACGAGGTCAGATCCAGCAGTTAGTCCATGCGGTAGTCCTCCACACGTTTGAACTTCACCTCAAAGCTCTGTGGCTTACCTACACATTGTAAATGTGGCAGTTTCTACACGCAAATCATATACACTTAGCATCTTAAGGGTGATTCTGATGTTTGTTTAAAGTCTGGATTTTTAAATTTGATCGTTTAAGGCCAAAAATGTAGCTAACGTGATTTCATATTTTCACACAGAATTACTGTATGTTCCTAACTTAATGGAGAAAGCTTTGATAAACATTATAGAATATATTAATTGAGAGTTCATTAATAAATAAAATGTGGAGAAGAATTTCTTCTGTGGTGCAATTTTGGACTCATGACCTCAGTAGCAATGCCATATGCCATCTATCCATCCGTCCATCCATTTTCTGCCACTTTCTCCGGTGGCAGCAGGCTAAGAAAGGTGGTCCAGACGTGTTCTGGCTCTGCCCTGGGGCTTCCTACCAGTTGGACGTGCCCGGAAAACCTTCAAACCTGTTTTTTTTTTCTTTTACAATGAAAGGTTCCAATTGCAGAGGCCAGATTCAAGTTAAAGTTAATCTGGAAAAATGCCACATGTATCATTTTGCAAGAGATCTGACAGAGATCTGAATCTGGAAGAAATCTCCTCAAAAACTCAACAAAATCTCCTCAAAAACAAAGTTGGTTTATGCTGTTTTGTTGTTGCCCCTGACGGTGATGGAAAGACACCCACCTGGCCTGCGGTGCAGCAGGACAGTCTGAGGCTGGAGTCACGTGCTGTAGATGCTGTCTTTGTTCTTTAGGGTGGAAGGTGTTCTTTCGGTTCTTTAGAAGGACAGTGGAACCTCTGGGGTCCTCCAGGGCGATCAAAAGGACAAGCCACCTGCTCAGCAGCGCCCTGGCTGTGTCACAGCGCTCCCACACGTTCTGGCCCACTTCTGGAAAATTCTTGACACAGAGGGTTGAGGTTGAATTGAACACCTTACATAAACACTTACCCAAAGAAACAGTATAAAAATTAGAGATGCTGTGACAGCTAAAACTAAATAGCAAAACATATATTAAGCTATAGGAGAAAATGAGAACATGTAGACAGTGTGAATGCGATAATGACAAACAGCTTGTGTTATGAAGCCATTTCAACACTTGCTTTTACAGTGTTCATGTTGGGACAACATACAGCCAAGCCAACGTGATTGTAACAAAATAAGATGTGTCAAATATTATGTAAATGTTATATAAATTACACGTGTTACTAGGTCAGCAGGTATAACTAGAGTTTCTCAATTTTGAAACATCACAACTGTCGGTCACGTGTTATAAACTATACCAATAATTATGGGGGCATGCCTTTGCGTAGGATGCTTAAAAACCTGATTGAAGTCTCAATGTTTCGCCACCATTTCTTTTCTCGTCATAGTCAATCTTGGGTAACAAAATCTAACTTGTTGACTTTCCGCACCCTCCAAAATTGTCTAACTGTAATATAATTTAAACAAAGACTGAATTCAAAGACAATGCGTAGCCGTTGCCAATAAGCACCACACTGACAAAGGGAACTGAACTGAGAAGCTTCTCCGCGGGTCCCAAACAGTACACGGGGTTGCCTGAACGGCGATCCCTTCAAAGGAGGAGGCAGAGTGTGTTTCTCGAGGTCACTCACCTCCTTGGCGCACCAAGCACAGTGTGGCCCTGCTGCCAGACACTCTCCACAGCTCCTGACCCCCCTGACTTTGGCATTCGTGATCTGAATGGTCTGTAGGTGGAACAGACACCAGCAAAAAGTTACACTCTTTCACCGCATAAATGTACCGTATCATATCATATTTGGGCTGGTGAGGTTCCCTCTCCTTCTTCACATCCTGGTTTTGGTATGGTTGGGTTCATCGCGCGAGCCAAGGGAAGTTATTTTGGAGCTCTTTTTATTTTCCTCTCATTGTTTGTTCCTTAACCATCACCTAGCAACAGTGCTCTCACACTGAAAAGCTTCACATCAGATATACAACCGTAAAACATTCCATTTGAAGGCAGTCTGTGATCTGAATTCTGCTGCTGGCAGCCTGGAAGTCGACCAACTGCACTGGACTGTCTATACACTTCCACGCCACTTAATTCAAATGGAGTATAGACACAGATTTCAAGGAAATACAACCACTACAGATTTTCAAGTCCATTTTCAGGCCACATGTTGCCACAAAGTGATTTTGAATCCTCCTGATCTCGTGGAACTTCCTGCTGCTGTATTCATACTTTAATGGGTGGGGGGGGGAGTGAGCGTCTTGCCAGAATCAGCTACTGATCGATCACAAACTGGCTGTTTTAGAGATTAGTCACCTTCAAGGAACACGCAATTAGATTTAGGAAGCACTTTCACCGCTTGAGGTGCAACCATCAAGTTAGGCCGATCCAATACACCAACTTGCTTTCTTGCTGAGAGTTAGATGAGAAGATCAATGCCATTCTCATATCTGTAAACCAAATATGAAGCTACAGCCAGCAGGCAGGTTAGCTTATCATGAAGACAGGAAACTACTAACCGCTAGCCTTGCTCTGTCCAACCTCTAAACCTCACTAATTAACACGTTACATCTGGTTTGTTTTAAAGTGTATAAAAAATTAAGGCGTAAAAATTAAAGATTGTGATTTTACAGGCGGGGTTATGTGCCAGACTACTTCCTGGCCGGGAGCAGTCACTTCTTAGACTCTCGGCTTCACCCTGAGGTTGCCAGGCAGTGGAGACTTCAGGAAGTCACTGCTCCCTGGCAAGAAACGTCACATAATCTTGATTAAAACTTTTTTTAATACATGCTTTTTTTGAACGGGCTAAACAAATGAAATGTGTTAGTAAGCCTTAGAGGTTTCCACCTGTTTCCAGTCTTCACACTAAGCCAAGCTAACCAGCTGCTGGATGTCGCTTCAGATTTAATGTTCAGACATGAGAGTTGTATTGATGTTCTGATTTAACTCATCGACAAGAAACCGAATGAGCATATTTCCCAAAAATGTCAAACTTGACCTTATCATCTGTTTCATTTTATCAAAATGACACTCTGCCGACTTGCCAACACAGAAGTGAGATGACTACATCTCTACCTGACGTCCCATCGCGTCTGAATCGGCGCTGCATTTAAAAACAGAGCTGCTCAGGTCAGAGGAGATGACATATTGCAAAAATGTAAGTGGCAAAACCAACTGGCAGGATCCAGGCTACAATCTAAATGAGAATTTCTGAGTGGGAAGAATAATGAGACGGTTTACTTTTATTGCATCCTCAATGAGAAAAGTATTGAACCACCTTGCGCTCCTGTGGCGCTGTATCTGCAGCACAATAACAGGACGGCGGCAAATAGCAGGCTCATCTGGAAGAAGAAAAAAAAAAGAATGAAAGCAATTTACTAACTAAAAATATGGACCATTCTTTTGGCTCAAATCATTAAGTTGGAGCGGAGTTGTAATTGCTGTTTAAGGAAAATAACCTCTACACCGGGAAGCTCACAAAAGACACTTATATTTGATCCACTGGGTGTTCGGTTTATACAATAGAAATAAGAGGCACTTACCTTGAGCGATTCAACTGTGTGGAGACTGTGTGTCTTTCCTCTGGGGGGAGGGACCAGATGGTCCCTGTATACACCCTGTTCAGTACATGAACGTACTACCTCCCTCTGTTATCCTCTCTCTTATAGCAGCCACAAGAGGATCCGCCAGCTTATGTTTCAGGGTCCTGAGCAGCAAATGATCTCTTCAAGTCAGGCCAAAGATAAAGAGAATAAGTCCTTAGATTTCTGCTGAGAAAGGCAAAAGACACTTTCTGTCATACTTGTCCTCATATAGCACAGGACTGGTGCTAGAGAGCAAAGGCTATCCCCTATGAGTTTTGCCATGCACTCTGCTTTCTACGTTGCTTGGCCTTGCTGACCACTCTGAGACTAAAGCCTACAAGGTATAGATATTGGCCCAATGGCACACAAGCTAAATGAGTTTGGAGTTTTTCTCTTACCTATGCAGAAGCTTGGAAATTTCAAGAACAGAGGCTTTAAACCTCTGCGGTCAGATTTGCGGTCTTGCTGCACAACGTAGAGGAGTCAAACAAATAATATGAATGCTGATCCACAGCTAACGGCAGGTTTACTCGCATCCTTCTGGTGGGTTTTGCGGTTTTATCCCACAGAGGAGTCACTTCCCAGGGCTATGTGGTATTAAAATGCTAAAATGATCCCATAGCATCACAGACTAAAATAATAGAAGGATTACCTGCGGTACTCTATTAAAGACGGGAAGTAAATATGTGAATTTCTTCGAGATCAAGCAGCTTTCACTGCCCACTCGAAAAACAAACTGTGACTGCAGAAGACAATAGAATTAGTCAGTATGCATAAATGAGATGGACAATACATCAAAGTGACAAGTTTTGTTATTCCCCTATGAAAGATAGTGGCACAGAGAATGGAATGATAATATTTAGGGGGAAGAAAAAAATCAAAAAACAGACCACTTTCCATTATAGCTGACTGCGATTTGGTTTAATTAAATTCAACTGTCTTTATCAGTCTGCGAGTGGAACTTTGTTTGCACACAGAGTTTAAAATAAAAAAATGCGCCACAAATCACCTCTTCCTCCACCATCCAGTCAAGCATCATTTGATAACACCAGATATGGAGTCAATTGCACAACACAATTCAAACAATTGAAGTTTTTCTCACAGCCGCACGAGGCCGTGTCATTATGCGTGCAAAAAGCTACTGTGACTCATCTCAAAGCCGAATGTGGAGCTCTCGTCAAAAGTGCAAAGACAGAAGACCACGCACTGTTAACTCCAGCAATTTAAGGAGATTTCCTCTTTGTCCACTTACAATCTACTCTCAGTGCTTCTGCTTGCTGACACGTTGCTTCCAAAATGCACCAGCAGTTCTCATCTGCTTCCCAAAGGGACATTGATCTCAGGTCACTGAGTATGGGCAGCCATCGAAAGGCATTAACAGCTCTCCAATGCGCCGTGCTGGAGAAATAATGCATGAGCCTCCTCCAAATGACATCATCCATATTCACAGTTCAGTAAGGCACTAAACAGAGCCTTGTTGGGGATCGAGCAAAGTGTTTGCTCTCAGTGAATAATACAATTTTTTAAAAAAAGTCTGAATTACAAATGAACACCAATTAACCAGTTTGACAAGAACAAACAAATCAAAACAAAAAGCCAAGGGCAACTTACTAGCTATCCTTTGGTGCTTTAAACCACGTCTCATGGTCTTCGTGGGCAGATGTGCAAACTCTGTGAGATGCAGCAGAATAAAACAGCAGGTTGTTTCCAAGGTCAAGCAAGAAAAGCACGACATTCCCCCCCCCCGGAGATTGTGACCGCATTTTGCAGCTATAAAGCTAGAATATCTGGCTGACAGCTCTGGAAAAGGTTATTATCTAACTAACCAATGACAGTATAGCTGCCCCGCAACACGTTTGGTCGATTTGATTATATTTCAAAAAAACAAATGCACCTGAGGCTCAAATAAAAAAAGCATAGAATAGAGAATAGCACAAACAAGTCAAGCAAACTTATTTCCAACCTTGGACTTGAATGACTTTTGAATTTAGTGAAGTATGAGGTCCAAAATATCACTTAAAAAAAACCCCATTTATTTTATTAGATACATTATTGCAACAATCAAAAAGTTATTCCTAAAGAGCAGAAGGAAATGTATGTTCTTAAATGACAAAATACCATGTTTTTTGTCTATTTCTTTTGCTAGTCCTTCTGTTCAAATCCAGATATTGTACATTCTTGCATGTAGATCCAGCTGACCACAGTACATGTCATATCTGCTACCAAAAGCATTGATCATGAAGGGTTAAAACAAAAACGTCCAACATATATAATATGTTGCTAAACAAGACTGAACTTCATTGGTAATTATGCATCCTACTTGCAGTTTAATGTGCTCTCGGAGTGTCCCCCCCCTCTGCTTGCATAATAGAATTACCGTTTTAACCAACCGAACGTCTCACTGGCAAAAGGGAGTTATTTTGAAAATGCCGATGTTTACACCTTACATAATATTTCGGGGAGAGAAGAGAGCTTGTTAAACCCAGAGCTTAATTTTAACTTGATAGAGGCCTGTCACCAAATATCTGGATTGTGCTTTGAGTGGCTACACGGGACTGTGGGTGCTATGTAGGAGGAGCGACGACAAAAGAAAAGACTACACAGGGTATTTGCTTCTGTCTGCCTCAAAATGTTAAAACATGTAAATCTTCCTGCTGCTTGGTGGTGGTGGGAGTTCAAATTCTATTTTAAAAAACGGAAAAAGATCAGAGCAGAGGAAAACTGGTTTCTTCTGCTTTATACATCATCCTTGCTAAGATTAGCTCCCATTCCTCAAATGATGAATTTCTCATTTTTGGAATGAACCTCCTCACAGGCAGGTAATGTGGTGACTCATAATGACCTAGATGAGACCTTGAACCCATTAGTCTGAGCTGTGTGAATAACCAGGGGCTAGAGACCTTGTGGAGGTGGACAGCTCTGTCTCAATATAAGTCTGGACCGCAAAAGGATATTCACTAACTGCTTAACCCAACCACGAGGAACTAATGGGGCATGGAACTCAGCCTTCAGGGGAACCTGGGTTATTACTCTAGTAGAGAAGCCTGACTGTCCAGAGGAGGTAGGAAACTTTTTTTTTTTGCCACAACACCTGTCCCAGACACTTTGGCTCCCTGTTTGCAGCTCGGAGGTTTGTGATTGCAATACACACTGAGCTGGGGCAGCTGGTTCCATCCCCTCATTAGCCTTCTCATGAATCTGGTGCTTTAGTTGGATGCCGATGATGATCCTGGAGCCCTCTGGCTGGGTGTAGTATGGCTCTCTGAGGCTGAGTCGGTCCAGATGCTCTGCCTTGCTGCTGCTCTTGGTTTTTCCCCAGCGGCGTTAGCCTTCCCAGGCCTGTGCGGTTGGAATCGCCAGAGCTCGCGGTGCTGCTTGGGCACCGGGAGGAGCTGCGTGATGTCCGCTGCCAGAGGTTCTGGGAAATAGATCGATGGAGGTTCCTCATGGAGGAGCTGGCTGCCATTGTGACCACCCACGAGTGATGGATGGCTTGGTTGGCCGTCAGGCGGGTGGCCGGGTCCAACGGCAAGAGGCGCTGGATAAAGTCTTTGGCCAGGTTGGACACTGAGGGCCAAGGCTGTGGAATAGAAAAAGCAGAGCAGAGTGATTACCATCAGTGTTAAAATAAAACACTCACCCCAGAAGATGTCAATTCAGCCTACACACGTCGACACTCTGGAACCCGCAGTCCTCTAAAAGCGACGTCTGGGTATCTAGACGAGGCACCCGCGCAGATTCAAAGCCTCTTCAAAGCCTCTTCAAAGCGGGATGCAAGATTTCATTCTAACAAAGCAATAAAACTGTGATCCCTGTGCTCTGCAGGTCTAACAAGCAGAACTAAACTCAAAGGAAAGCTAAATGTCACTGGGCAAAGGGAAGCAGCAGTCTTGGCTGACAGGATACGGAGCCTGGGAGGTAGGACAGCCCTGCTGTATGTGTGGGATTTGGGCGCATGTTTATTCCTCGCCTGCATTAGCTTCACAACAAAAAAGGCGCTGCAGATGAGCCTCACTGGGATAATTTGCTCTTTGTTATTACAAAATAGCGAATCACTCCCCTTGTCATGACCCAAGCTGACATTCAAGAATGCTTTGAAATCTGCCATGCCATCTTTCCAGTGGGAGAGAAGACACCACAATCACTAAGTTATTCATAAAAGCTTTGGTTCTTTGTCACGAAGACAACATGGTGGAGGCCTGCCTCAGGAAATTGATGACCTTTGTGTTTCCGTCACATTTTAAATGAAATATTTGTGATGCAGACATTGAATAAGGTTGATGTGGCGCCAGATTGAAAAGATGGCAGACGACAACTGGTTATGGAGATTGGGACGCAACACGAGCACCTTTGTCAGCGTCAAAAAAGCAAACACGCTCTCTTTCCCTGCACGATGTTTAGCTTGGGATTGTCTGAATGAAGTCAGGTAATGATAAGCGTAATTCAGAGTATACTCCCTCAGTCACTTCTATCTCGTTCCCCTTAAAATGCAAATAATTCTGCACTGTGTCTGGCTGAGGAGAACAAACGCTAAATACAGTAAAATCTGCGTGTGCAAATTCTCCGCTCAACCTCGCACAGGCTAAATCTCACTCTTTAGGGAGGTCTCGCTCTCCATTTTAATCCTGGAATGCATTTCTCCCCCACCCCCCTTTCTTTTTTGTCTCTCGCCGAGTAATGACAATTAATCAAGCATGAAATTGACAATCGCGAGACTGTTGCCGGTGAGAGGAATTCAAAGAAGCAGGGACTCGCTTATTCTCACAGTGCAGCGACTGGAGAGAAGTGTGTGTGCGAGCACAGCGCGGAGTGCAGAGCCACATGCTGAAAGACTCATAAAAATACTTCCCGCTCAAACTTTCTTCTCATTGTGTTGTTATTTCACACCTGAGAGGCAGGCAGAGTGACACCCGGTTTCCCTGGAAAGGAGAGAAAGTGCTTGATTGGGCCCCCACGACTAACAAGTCTGACATTCCCCCTCATCTAGCGCTGGTGGTGATTCGGCCAGGCTCCTTATTGCTGTGCCATGAAACCCACGCTAGGCTAGCTATGGCTTTTGTCCTTGATCTGAAATGAGGGCACCGCCTGAGTTTAGCGCGTGCTGGCTATATGTGAGAGATGGTGAAGCCTTCACAAGGTGGGAGTGAGGCTGAACAAAATGTATGAAGAGGCAGCAAACGTCTGCCACCCTCCTGCTAACAACACCTAAAGACGAAGAGACATAGCCTAACTGTGTTATTTCACTGGAGCTGAGCCACCTGCAGGAGGTTTCTCGCTCTCTCTTATTTCGAACATTTTTCACATCAAAATACACAACGGCTTTATTGCGTTTGGAGGACGGGAAGCGAGAGGCGGTGTTATACATCACTGTTCAGCTCGCTGGAGAGAAGAAGGGATTGGGAGACAAGTGGAGTGCAGAAATGGCTTAAGCAGTGGAGAAGGCTACAGGGCTTGGCTTATTGAGCAACATCTTGTTAGAGTGAATGAGAAGCTCCGCTGACGGTGGTTAGCACGCTACATCTTTACCTGACAAAAGCCATAATTGCAACAAATGAAGAAAGCGCTGGAAGGTTGGCTGTGGATCTAATGTGATCACGAGGATAACACACTTTTGAGTAATGAACTGCTCCGCACGAGAGTCTCCCGCCTCACAATCGACTCAGATCTGATTCACCTGGCAGCCTTTCCTGGGAAACAAAGCCAAGTTTAAATATGCCTCATCATAACGAGTCCAAATGGGCGAGGAGGCATGTCTGCTAATTCAGGTGAAAGTCGCAGCTAAACCATAGTAACCCAAATATCGATACCCGGATGCAGGGGAGATTGGGCTGTCATGTACAATGCACTGCGGCCATGTGGAGGCTGGGTTTTGTGCACATGGCGCTCACTAGGGGGCAGAATGGGCTAACCGTTACCCAGGTTGCCCTGCTGCTGAGGGATGCACATGTCGGGGTTGGGTCAGCGAAGTGAGTCTTCAATCACACAGCAGCAGAATGCAGAGGAGGATACCGGGCTGCTGTCTGGCCTGAACTAACCCATGGATCTGTGCTTTACATACAAAAGACACATGCAGGAACACACACACACACGGAGACACCCTGATTCCACGCAAGGGAAATGCGCCGACCCTACGGGTGGCGAACGGATTGAGTGATAAGGTGCGAGAAGCCCGCGAGGCTACACCTGCTTTTCCTCTACCCTGCCATCCATTTCCCCACGCTCTGCAACTCCCCACCTCCCTCCCTACTGTTGAGTAAATGCATCAGTGTGAGTCTGCACTACAGGTCTTTAGGCCAGGGGGTCTGTTGCACCTGTGGGGGGAATGTATGCATGGTGTGTGTGTGTGTGTGTGTGTGTGTGTGTTGCTAGTGCAGTAGGGAATGGGTGGGGGATGCTGGGGAGACAGAGGAACCAGGTTCGTGGGCAGGTGCTGGAGGCCGTTGTGCATTTCTAAGTGAGTCTCACGTCCATCTTACTGCTGAAACAAACCCCAGCCCACCTGCACTCTCACGCACTCTTTACTGCATCTCCCCATTCTGCTTCAATAAACATTAAAGGTTACGGACACTTTTGGAGGAATGTTTGTAATTGCAGCCCTGGAGTATTCATTTGCATAGCAGAGAAGACGAGTAAGTTTCAAAACCTGTCCATCTGGAAAAATGATGTACCTGAAGTTGATCCTTTTTCATTTCACTCCTTTGCTGAACACTTATTTATTGTATATCCTGCAGTCTGCTATTGATGAATGGCAAACTAATGCAACCTATTGACCACATATGCAATGTAACTCATATTTGACCTGGTTAGGGTGAGACTTCATAAAAGTAGACTGATAGGTAACAAAAATAAATAGTGGACTTTGTAAAGGGATTTAACAATGCCGCAAAAGAAAACTACAAGGAGTATTTGGGTTTTTATTTGCATCTTGATTCACCGAATGGTTTCCCCTTTCCCATTCCATAAATTAGATACCAGAGCTATTATGATTTATAGGTCCTTGTGCCAACGTGCCACATCTCTCCACATGTCATGGAACAGGGCATAGGCGAAATGTTAATCCCTACAGCGCGAATGTGTTTGTCTATGTGTGTCAGCCCTGTGATGGAAGCCTGTTCGGGGTGCACCCTGCCTCTCACCTTATGCATATCGGGTTAGGCCACGGCGTCCCCTCATTCTGACCTATTTCTCTATTAGTTTCATAATCCTTTTTAAAGGCTCTCTTGTCACTCTGACTGCAACTTCCCATGCAATCATATCATCCATATTCTGGTCTACAGGTGACATTTTGGTCTGTCACAGTAGGAAAAGCACATGTGTAAATAATCCAGATAATGATGGTTGAATTCCATTTAGCTCCGTTGGTCTCAGAGTCCTGGTAATTGTGCATGCCGGCTCACACTGTCATGGCTTACTGGGACACTTAAATAGAACGGAGACACTGTTAATGTTGTAAGTAAGACCTGTGCTTTTCCTGCCATGACAGGTTAAAATGTCTGCAGTGACAAAGGCCTATTGTATTCACATCTACTTACAGTGATAAGTAGCTTGAGTCTAAAAGACATCACTCCTCGGTTATTGGCAAACCTGCATTTTAGGATTTTTGTCAAAAGTTAATAGTATAACTTTGCGAAGAGAACCTTACTGGACGTGTTTATGTTGCTGTAAGTACAGTTCTGGTGCTTTGCTAAAGCACAGAGGATCCAACAGTCAGTGGTATCATTACTCCCCATCGCTATGAAAGGCATCATGCACATTTTGCCAGTCTCTGTGTCACTTTGTTCAATTGGCCTGCTCGTTTCAAACGAAACCCCTTCAAGTGCATTTTAATATGTGAAGAAAATTGCTCGGGCTGTTGAAACGGGTCTTTTTCCAGAGAGAAGCACCCTTCTGAATGACACTTGTGACGGCAGAGGTCCACGTTTTGTGGATACTTGTGAGCCTTCATCGCACATTACAACATTATTAGCATAGTGTGTGTTGTGTGTGTGTGTGTGTGTAAGTGTTGCGTCAGTCTCTCGGAGAGGGTGGATACTTACTCACGACAGAGAATAAGTGTCTTGTCAAGATGGAAATGTGATTGATGGCTGATCCATCAAAGCCCTGGAATGCTACTCAGCCATGTATGATGACTTCATATTGTCATCGTATGAATTTACAGATTGATGCATTCACTGCACCTCAGTGGGCGGTAAGATGCTATACGCGAGGTCCTATGAAATGTGGTTTTTCAGGATTTTTCTCCACCGGTGTGGCCTACATATGAGCTGTGTCAAACGGCACCATGAAAAATGTGAATTAAGCCCCTGCATAAACTCTAGAAGGGTTCTGCACTGTTGTTCATTTGGTGGTCAGTGCAGCGGTAAACACAGGGATAATAGTCCAGGGCATATGTAAGGGAGTCTGTTGTATGCCAGACTAAAATGTCAGACTGCATCCCTGAGAATCGGGCCAGACTTAAAGCCCAGTGAATAAAATAATCCAGCCTTGGGTGTAATCAGCGTGAAAGAACAAGCCCGAACTCACCACTGAGCTTGACAGAATAGGCTGTTAAAAATAACCACTTCAGTTGTATGACAGAGGAAGGAGGGGCAAGAAAGAAATACATGCAGGGCCGTCTTTCCCCCATTTCGAAGCATTCTCAAAGAGCCATCGCAAGCGGAAACTCCAGACACCACAACAAACTTTCGCATATCCATTCTTGCGCTTTACAATGTTGCAGAGGAAGGGATGAAAACGAGCCAAAAATTCACCTTGTTGCCACGCCTGCACTGCCACCACTGCTACATGCTCAGTTGAAAATGTTGTACTTATGCCAGGCACGGGTGGAATAATGTAGCTATTTCTGTTAGTTCTAAGAGCATAATTATTAAGGTGTGAATCGCTCTTGTGCAGCGAGTAGATGTAACAGCCATATGTGAGAGCATGTGTTGCTAGGATTGGATAACTGCACAAAGCATGCACGCCACACACAGCAAAGCAGATTGTGCTGTGGGGGAAAAGGCAGAATGTCAAAATGGAAATGGTAGATGTTTGATTGTTTTACTTTAAGCAGGTTTGGTTTTGTTTTTTTTGATGCAGAGACACGCTGGAAGCAGAAATAGTCTCATTCATTGGGTTAAACCTCAGCCGGCCAAAGAACTGCAGCTGCAGCTTCTGGTTAGCATCTGACAAACAAAAAAAAGGTTTCCATTTTGACAGCACAGCGGTGGGAATTGTATGTAAAACTGACAAAACACTGTCAAACTTTCATCACCAGAGGCAGAGGTCAAGTCAGGCATCTGTAAGCATTAAGAGAATAGCAACTTCCACCTTTTCTGTGAGAGCGTATTTGTGAGAAGCAGCTTGAACAGTTGCTCTGCATGAGCTGGCTACTTATTGTCACTAAATGTGAGCATTTCCCTTCAACACAAAAACACTACTTGTGTGAAGACGCAAAACACTGAGGCGCATTTCAAAAGGCTCTTCTGCTAAAATGCAACCAGTATCAGGCAAATCAAGTGCTTCCAGGGGAAATGTTTGTAGTTAGTGTAACAGTCATGAACTGACTTTGTATTGCTATTGTATGTAAATTTAAAGTTTGCAAGATAGCCCCAAAATACTATGGTTCCTTGCTTCTGTCCACTGAGCTGTAGCACCAGCTGTAGCTGCCCATACATGCGCTTCACCACCACAACCTCTGCACCCTTAGTTTCTGCCTTGCTGCATACTGGGCACACTAACGTTGTCATTGGATATAAATCATGGGGTCCAATATGCATGTATTTCCAAGGGATACTGAGCTGGTAATACAATTATTTTTTGCCCTTGGGAACTTCTATTTGCTACAGAGAGATATTTATGGCCCGGTGAACTTACATCTTCATGGAAACTGTATTTTCCTCTCACAATAGATCTGTAGAGCCGCGTGCGACTGTCGTTCTCGAAAGGCATGGATCCACTCAGCACAATGTAAGTGATCACCCCCAGCGCCCACATGTCCACTGCACAGGAATAGGGTTTCCTCAGCAACACCTCAGGGGCCATGTACTCGGGGGTTCCGCAGGTGGTTCTGAGGGACCAAGTCCGGTCTGTTGCGGTATGATCTCCCCCGTCGCTTCCGCCAAAAGTGGCCAGTCCAAAGTCGGTAACCAGCAGCCTGGAGTCGGCCCCGGGGTGGTAATACAGAAGATTCTCAGGCTTCAAGTCTCTGTGGGTGATACCCAGGCTGTGTAGGTATTCCACCCCAGCCAGCACCATCCGCAGGGCCTGGGTAGCATCCCTCTCTGTGAAGTGGCCCCTGCTGACGACACGCTCCAACAGCTCCCCACCTGTGGCCAGTTCCAGCACCATGTAAACCCGCTGCGGAAACTGAAACACCTCGATCAGCTGAATCGCATTAGGGTGGCTCACCCGCTGCAGCACCGCCAGCTCCGAGGCGCAGACCTCACGGCCCTCTGGGGCCTCTAGCTCCATCATTTTTATGGCAAAGGGCTGGCGAGTCACCCTGTGCTCCACGCGCACAACACGGCTGAAGCTTCCTCGACCGATCAGAGCCTTGATGTCGTATCTGACAGGGCAGAAGTGGGGTGATGTCTCATTACAGCACAACTATCATGATACACTGTTGCACAGCACTCAACAGCTCTCACTGCGGCTGCAGCTGTGATGTATGGGAAGATAACTGCATGTTGTTTGGCCTACTGCAGAAACGTGGACCTGGCAAATTCAGATACTGTATGTACAAGGAATCTGATCACAGATGAACAAGGAAATACTTCATATAAGCAGCGACTAATCGGATGTAGAGGGAGACGTGCACGTCGCTCAAAGACATCTGTTGTCTTGCTTGTTGTTTCTACGCTTCCATCTGACAAGTACAGGAAGGCAGTCTTCTTGTATTTCAAGGCCTAGAGACCCCACAAATTAATGTCTACTCTTACTGCTAATAAATTGTAATGCATGGAGGATGGTGGTAGGCTGAGTAGAAGGAGAAAGCTGGCGAAGGCTCCCACAAGCACCACGAATGCTCTTAATAAGTAATTTCACCTTGTGGTGTGCTGCAAATGATCTATTTTTGAATAAATGTTTAAAAACCGGCTGCTCACAGGGTTGAGATTATATCACTTCACAGTGTGGCCTCAGTTACTCAGTTACATTCATTTTCCTCAGTTGCTTGCAATTGGAAAGACAAAAGCAAAGTCATGATTAGACCATCACGTTTTCTTTTAAAGATCTTCACGGTTTTAATTGTTACGGTTTTTTTTGGCAGAAGAAAAGTCACATTTTAACATAACTGACATTGGCAAAAATAGAATTTACAGACAGTTTAACTACAAAGATAAGCTATACAATACTGTATTACTGAGTTCAAAGAGATTTTACAGATTATGTGCCAAATAACGCATTTTTATTTGAAATGATCTAAGCTTTTATCCATTTATAGTGTGCTTTTTATAAAATAGATTTTTTTGTGTATTGATATATACCTTGCTGTCACACGTGGGTCAAACTTGTCCTTATATGTGGCAAATCCGATGTGGCGTCGTCCATCTCGGAGTGTCTGCTGTTGGTTGTTTGATGCTGGTTCAGGATCCTTGACGCTGGTAGAAAACCATGGACCTCTTTGCTTCTCCGTACGCTTCTTCGGCTCGTCGGCATCATCATCGTGTGCTTTGCTGAAGGCCACAAGTGATTGCACTACACTTAGATAGCCCTTATTGGATGCCCCAGGCAGCACCTTACTGCTCCCACAGCCCATCACTCAGATGCAACAAGCCATCGCCGAAGAGCAAAAATCCCTATGAACTGCATGGAGTCTGGAAATAAGCACACAAGCCTACATGGCAGCAGCTTGTTCCTGCTGGAGCATTCAGGTACGCACTCAGGCAGCTGTTGCTCGAGGTGTGTTAGCAGCAACTGCAAGCTCCGCCTACCCAGCAGATTGGAGGTTGGCAGGTGTGTGAACCCAAACCTATTCACTCACTTATGTGATGAAAGTGTCAGGTAAACAGAAACTGTTTTGAAGCTATTGTCACTCCTCTTACAGTAGATTACCACAATGGTCAGACAACGTCAAGACAACAGTCACACACCAGTAACATAACATACAGCTGTAAAATATCTTCCTTAAATTATTTTAAAATGTTGTTCGATCAGCTTCATTGTCACTAAAAACGGCTACCAGTTTTGAAAGCTCTGTCGTCTGTGACGACGCGTCAGGACAACATGTTCATCCACTCAAGGCTCACCTTTTTAGGGTGAAGCATTACTTTAATCTTGCACCCGGTGTTTCCATTTTTCTCCACCATCCAAGGTTTACTGAAACAAGACTGTATGGTGTAAACAGAGTTGGACTCAACATCCAGTGGTGGACGGAAAGCTACTTTGATCAAGTACTCAATTTTTAAGTTACTGTATTTATTTCTATTTGATGCTACCTTATATTTATTTGCTACTTTAAAGACTCCACTACATTTCAGAGGGAAATATTGTACTTTTTTCCCCCCTTCACTACATTGATTTGACAGCTGTAGTTGCTAGGTAAACTGCAGATCAGAGGGGTACTCTAGCAATTTAGTATTGCACTTTCACAGAGTATCCCGCCTCACAAGCGAAAGCGAGAGCCAAAAATATTGGATCCTGTACTGGATTCCCAAAATGCAACTCAAAAGCGTCATTATGACATCATGAGGGCTATGTTTTGTTTTACTATCAAGCTTTAGAAAGAAATGATCCAACTGCTTTCCCACGATGAGTAGCGCTCCTAAAGAAGACCTTCATGTGTAAAATTGGGGGAGTGCCCCTTTAAAGTTTTACAGTTTTGCAAATGAGTCCTGTTTTGAGACCAAATGAACTTGGAACACTGGTACATTTCTTATTTTTGCTTTCCGCCTACGAGACAAAGCACCTACGTACAATTCAGACATTCACACTGACGCTGGCAACGTGAAGCACTCATCCTTACACCTTCAGCTACATTTGTAATTATCATGGCAAAGCCTAAGATACGTTTAATACATATGTGGAATATAGCATGCTACATACACCGTGTAAATGACTGCATTTGTTACTGGCTGCAGATGGCGTCTTATTGTGTCAGGAACTAATACTGAAGCTATGCATGTCTGTTGTGTTGTGTTGTTGAGCACAGTATGTCATACGGTGTTCGCTGTCAAGCCTGTGACGTTTTCTATTTTCTGCATTATGCTGCGCTGCTGTCATCGTGTGGCTACATCCTTCAGAGAATTGAGCAGGGAAGGGGGAAAAAATAAATAAATAAATGACACAACATAACATACAGCCTCCTCTCCCTGCCCGCCTCTGCCCTGTACATTGTTTAACAGAGCTAAACCCTGCAGAAACCGAAGATGCCACATATTTAGTCACATAAGACTGCAGAGAGGAAGCTGGGGATCAAAAAGAGGGGAGAAGCACCTTTTTACTGCAAGTGTGCTGCACGCAGAGTTTAAAGTATTCTTTTCCACTTGAGCAGCTCAGAAATAATGCGGTTGTATGAGGGTTTTTTTAATGAGATCATGTTTATGAATAAATTGTGCAGCATGTTTGTGTATTTGAAAGATTTGCAAAACAAGGGAATGCTATATTTAAAAAGGAGCTACCTATAGGCTTTCATCTGATGATACTTTAAAAGCATAATGGATTTTTTATTTTAAACACGAAATTTTGTTGCTCAATCAAAATTTTCTAATTTTCTAACTTTCTGCAGTTTGGTGGTATTCTTGTGGTATTTATTGCTGCTCATGCGGACCTATTTTCCTCCTTTCATTTCCTTCCTATTTATTAGAAAGCTATGTGCTGCTGTGGTTGCATGAGGAAAATGCACCATTTCCTTGTGTGTCGGGGAGGATTATTCCCACTAAAGGCCTACCGAGTCTTTAGAAGCAGCAAATGGAAAAGCTCTCATGAAATGATCAGAGGCTTAATCGCTATTGTGTTACATCCATTGGCTGTTGGGGAGGGGAGGAATGTTTATCTACATGAAAGTGTCATAGATGGTATTATTATTATTATCATGCACTGCTGTGCCTTTTCAAAACGTGTAAATCGTGTCATTGAGCAGAGAAACGGGCTGCATCATCAGCTGCTTGTCTGATGCAGGATTTCTTCACCCACCCCAGAGGAGCCAAAGGGGATGTTGGGCCTATCAGTCTGTTCTGCTGTCACACACTGTCTATCCCTTCTCAAAGGACAGCAAGCACACACACTCACACACAGAAAAAGACAGACAGAGAACGCCACACGCCCCTCCGTACACAAAGAGCCAACAGAGGATAGACAGCACATCAACACTGCGGTGGTAAATCGCCCTTCAGAAGCCTTCCTCGAGGGAGTCAGCAGTTTGGCGTTTATCGAACCACTATCTGATTACTAAAAGACTGTCCTCGGTTATAAATGAACCCGCAGCACGCGTGTGGTATTGGTTACGCCGGGGCCTTTTGGAGTAAAAGCCATTATGGGCTGCCGTGATCAGTTTAGGCCAGAGGAGCGGTCAGAGCGCAGCTGCCACTTGCCAGTCAGTTCATTACTGTTGTTATTGTAGTCGGAGGATGTGATACCTGTGTGTGAGAGGGGTGGACCGGAGCAAACTAAAAGCTGTGGATTGAAGTGGCTCACAGGCACAGCCGAGTGAAAAGGCTTGCAGAAGAGCTGTTGTTCCCAGGTTGAAATGAAGAAGGAAAAAAAGAAAAAAGAAAAAAAGTTGGGTTTGAAAAAAGACGACGTTTCAATGAACACTTGAACTTTGAAAATGTAAGTGTGAGGTGGGCGAGACAGCATGGAGCCTATTTCTGGTGCTGCACTTCACAACAAGCAGAGATGACTGGAACAGCATATAACAAAAAAAAGAAAAAAGCTGTACACCTCCCAGAGGTTTCATAATTCATCAAGATCCCGTGTCACCTAGCCAGGACTAGTGACCAGTATAGAGAATGTGTTTTGACCTAGGCCCCTTAGTTCAGAGTAGACAACAGTTTCTGCTTCCAACTTTGAGGCAACACTTTGGGATTGAGCCTTTCCTGTTTTAACGTGACAGTCTCTCTGTGCACAAAGCCAGGCCCATAAAGAAATGGTTTTCCTGTTCTGGTGTGGAAGAACTTGCCTGCACAGAGCCCTGACCACAACCCCCGTCCGACACCTCTCAGATGAACTGGAATGGCAGCGGCGAGCCAGGCCTCATCACCCGACATCAGTGCTTCACTTCGCTAACGGTCTTGTGGCTCCAAAATCACGTGCAATAACCTGGTGTCCACATACCTTTGGCTGTGAAGTGTATGCACTTCACCTTCAAGATTATCAACAGCTTTACGATGCTCTTTGTTATTCTATAACACAGGGCTGCACAATCAAACGAGTTTCATGATACACACACAGAACATAGAATAGAATTAAAAAACCCCAACTATATTAATATCCTTTACACACCTGTGCAGCGTTCTTAAATCGTAGTGTCCCTGGATTGTGTTCTGCATCCGTGTCCTAAAATCCTGTGCACACCAGATAAGTACTTCCAGAGAGACCACGCGTTAACGCTGCGGCTGCTGATCAATCACCGAGATTTGCTCCCCCATCCATCACGGGCCAAGCCCCCTCATGACCTCTTTCATCCGCGCTGAGCCCACATGCAGCATTATCCAGCTGATTAATTAAAGCCATGCACGGTCCATCAATGGAACACTGGCCTGTAATTGCTGTTTTGCGGAAAAAGATACAAATAAGTGGGGGAGCTGGACACAAGAAGCATGTTTGCTTATTACAAGTTGTTGAGAGCAGGAGAAATCAATGCTTGAGGGGAATGCTTGTTTTTTTCTCACGTCTGGACATTTAAACCGAGCCTGCTTTTAATACAAGGCTGCGGAATGATCCCCGACTGCACACAGCTATGCAGCAATAAAGCAGGGCTGCTGAACACAATGGTAGTGAAACAAAACTAATTACAGTGACAAGTGAGGCAGACGCCAGGTCTGTCAACAGAGGGGGAGGATGCTACATCTCCCAAAGGCAGGACCCTTTGGGACGGCTGACGGATACTCTAATTTTCTTTTCTGTGAGGAGCTCGGAGGTGGCCGGGGTACCAGGCACGCTAGACAAATTGTCTGTGACGTCTTGATTGAACAAATCATGAACGTTGCGCGAGTTGGCAAAATTGGATTCAGCTGACAGATACAGTCACCTGCCCAGGCAGCGCTCTGATGTCTGGCCTCGGACTCACATGTGTAATTAATGAACAGCTCCACTAATTACTCTTTGGCAGACGGAGGGATAAAGACAACTATCGAGGGAGGGTCAAGTGGTCTAATAACTCGCGCTGTGGCTTATAAAAAAATAAAAAATACAGTGAGTCATATCCTGAGTTACCTCTACAGAGAGGCTTCATTCACCCCTTAAATCCTTAAATCAAAAGCATGAATAACTGTAACAATTCGTTATGTGGGCATTCGTGGATAATATTTTGATTACATTTTGTCATCATCTCCAAGGAGAGTAAACTCTTCTGTGCGAACGCGAGCTATTTGACATTTTAGCCACATCTTTCGAAATTTACAACCTGACCTCTGAGAAAAGTTTGCTTCCAAAGGCTCTTAGGTGAACAGTCGGAGTCTCTCTCTCCATGACTCAGAGGCCACAATTTCAGACGTGACCTTTAAAATCTCCTGGTGGCAAAAGGACAAAATGTCATAAAACCTTCCCTAAATAAAGAAGATTCCTTACAACATGTGCACATTTCTCAAGCTATATATATATATATATGTGATTAATGTTTTTAAATGTTGAATGCCCGAAAACCACATATGCCTGGATCCCGGGAGGTTTTATTACAAGCCCAATGTCCTAAAACCCAGTTCACTGAAGTTCAAAGTTCATGCTTGACCTTCAAAACAGCTGTTCGGGAGCTTTCAATCGTATCACAAGTCAATCGTAGCAGAAGTCCTTAAAATGCTCAGAACAAAATGAATATTTTAACCCCTACAATGTAATGACAACTTTTATTATATCATGTATATTTTTACCAGGATTATATGTTTTATTTTATTGTATTATTTGAGTACTTTTGAATTATTAATTTTTTGACAAATTACAAGGGAGTATTTAACATGAAGAGTCTGATAATATGGATGTCAGCTTAAAAATTAAATAAATGAAATTCTATAACACATACAATGTGGCAACAGCGTCAAAAGATCTGACGCACACTTTTACAAAATAAAAGCTGGTGTGAAAGTGAGCAGGCTTCTGTCTAAAGTATCGTTGTGCTGCTGGGGATAGACTCATCCTCACTTTTGAAATATTGACTGATAAATTTGAGGAAGCAACATTTTTCTCAAACAGATATATTGCGTTTTTATGGGAGAGGTCTTCAATTATTTAGTCACCCAGTGGCAGAAACTTCAGAGTTTGAAGTGATGGAAATCTAATATCTGTATCACATCCATCAAGCCTTGAGGGAAGTTATTCAAACGGAGGATTTGCTTCCATGAGACGAGCACACACACACACACTCCTCTCATCATGAACACCAGAATTTAATTTGAAAATGGGCAGAAGGATTATTCCCATTATCCTGCTCCCAGACACTCATTTTTAAATGACAGACAGAAATATGCAAGTGGCTGTAATTATATTGCGAGCACACAAAGGGTTTCCTCCCCCCCCATCCTTTGATTGTACCCGTGCTGGTTTTTAGTGTTGTTGGTCACTGCATGGGAGTTTAATCAACCAGGCATTCATTTTCATATTAACACCTCAGAATAACACAAACAGCACTCTGAATGCAGGCTGATTCTTTGTGTGATTGTGTGTTTTTATAACAAATCTTGAACAGCAGCAACGACACCGTGCTTGCATGTGCGAATGTGATGTGACACATTCATGGGTGCAGCATGAACCAGGAAAGCGAGGATTCGAGTAGTTTTAAATGAATTCTGTAGTTTACAGAATTCATTTTTTATTCTCCTCAATTTACATGCATATGACAGCATCTTTCCATTAATACACGATTCCTGTAAGCATCACACTGATCAAGATGCACCCCAGCTGTGCTGATAATTCCTGTAAAGAGCACAGAAAGCTGCGCTTCATTGTTGCTATGCCAACACCAACTTGGGAGCCATTCGGTAATTGTTCTGATTTCCACTTGCTTTATTACTTAGAGGAAAAATTCCCAGTCAGTACACATGCATTTCAAGATTTGTATAAAAGTCATGAACCCCCCCGGGATGTTGTTTAAAATGAGCGTTTCATTTTTTTATAAAGTTGGTAATTTCATAATTTGCCCACCATTCCAGCTTGTTGTACAACCTACTCAGCCACCTCGTGCTTGTGCTATATGTGGACGAGTACGGCAAGCAGCACAAGTAACGAGATGTAAGGTGGGTTTAAACAAATGGAAGTGACATCAAAGGTGAACATTACAGGTAAGGCGTTAGTCTGTAAACATCCCCACCAGAGATGGGCCCAATGAGGGTGGTGTCGCCCCTCGTGGTGCCCAGAGGATGAACACTAATGCCTCTGGTGATCCCTTAACTTGATTTCTTAACTTTTGCTCTAGTGCCACCATCAGGTCAAAATTGTAATTAGTTAAATTCGTCAGTTTATGACTAAATACTTCCCACCATTCCCATCAGCTGTACTTTGTGTTTAGCGCCAATTAGCAAATGTTAGCATGCTACTTTTCTCTTGATGAGTTTTACCTCTTCGGGCCTCTCACCTATTGAAGTATTACAACCAGTGAAGGAAGCGTCACTCTTTGGTAGAACTGCTGGAAACCGTGACAGGGGGTTGCGAGTAAAAGTTCCTTGGCTGTAAAAGGTCACAAGCCGTAAATCTTAGGAACCATTGGTTCTGATGAAATGGTTAACTTCTGACCCCTTAAATCACTTACCCTAAGGCTCTCCGTTGGACAGCTGTGTCTATACCAATGGTGCCAAGATACAAACAATAATGATAGACGAGTAAAATGTTATTATAAATCTCTAGTGTTCTTTCAAGTTTCACTATAGAGGAAGAAGGTATGAAGAACTTTGCTGTGTGATGTGTACAGATGACGTGCCGTCATTTAGCTGAAGCATGCAGAAACCTTAACTGTGATAATAGGAATTTGGAACTGCTCACAATGCCTTGCTGCCCCTCTCACCTCTCAGTATTGTTGTCAAAACCATAATCACAGTAACAAACGCCCTCTCAGGTGCTATAACACGCCGTACCAAAAGCCGTTATCTCTCCACGGTCTTATCATCTCCCAGCAGCTCTACCGTGGAATATAAGTCTCCGGGGGAAGAAAAATGGACTCATGCCGTTGGGCGACTTATTGTCAAGTGAAATCATCGCCGCCCGCTCGGTGAGCACGCGGCGTCAATATGGAGCCTAGAGAAAACATCTATCGTGATGGATTGACACCGTATGTGACCTGCTTGGTTTCAGAGGTTGTGTGTGTGTGTGTGTGTGTGTGTGTGTGTGTCTAATGTAAGGTAAAGTAATGCAAGTGTAAGCACAGATCCAGGTAATGTTAGAATTAATCATTTTATGTAAAACACTGATTATAATGGGTTCAGCCACCATGCTGCTACAGCAGGGAATGAGAACCTTACAGAAGCCAAAGCGGGGATTTGGTAATCAAGACACGCTCATCCTTTAGGTTAGCAGTGTTAGACTGGACTATTGCTAATAATGCACAGAGGTACAGTCCCAGACAACATTCGACTCCTCCCAGCAACCACTGATTTGGTGACTGATTGCTGAAAAGACTTGTAGATGTCCAGGATTTACACTTCATGCGTCATGGGTGGATCGGCTAGCGATCCAAGTATGAATGCAACCAACAGGCGTTAAAGGATGTGCTGAAATCTGATCCGATGTGCATTCTAGCAATATGCTGATGTTATTCCACATACTTAATAATAATAACTTTTACTCCTCCAAAGTGTAACGTAGAGCAGCAAGCAGGTGGTGGACATGGCCTTGAATTAGCCTCTGCAGGGTCTTTACTCCTGTGATTATGGCAGCTCAAATAACACTGAAATAGCAATAAAATTTGCCATTCCTCCCTGTCTAATATAGAGCAACAGGGTGAAAATGGCTACAGGGATCTTTATACGCATGGTCACACAGAATACTTAATGTGCTGGCGTAGCATTTATCTGATCCCTATCAGATCAGATGGGATCAGCGCAACCAACGCAGCGCCCGTAGAGATGATAAACCTTTTGTCTTGTTCAGAGTCCATCCTGCGAGTCATGCATGTGCTTGCTTATGCGTATGCATAGATTATCAGATACATTGCCGAAGTGCACGTCACCAAAACAGCTTGAGCTGCATTACCCCCATCCTCCGGCCTCGAGTGGTACCGACTCGTATTTGAATGTAGCCCTGGAAAACATCTGGATTTTACATGAAATGACAAGTTACACATTAATGATGTTTCTACAGCATGTACATTTGTATATTTCAAAGTGAACTTACTGAGCACGCCGTTGAAACAGCGGTTACATGCAGCCAATCACCTCATGGCACCCTCTACCTTGCCTATAATTGCGATTGAAATCCTTCCAAAGCCAGCTGTCACGTCCTTTAGTGTTCGTCCTGTGCAACAGACATTCGGTTGTCAGAAATAACAACAATTTAATCTGGTTTAGCTGTAATTGCGGCTCATTGATTGATCATTGTTTTGATTGACGTGCAGCGAGACACTAATTGGGGGCTTCTGGAGTTATCAGAGAAATTAGTGGTTGTCTTTGTCCCTCTGCTGCTTCAGACTTTGATCATTATGATGTATGGCAGGTTGATTGACAGACAGTTGAATGGAGTCTGCCAATTTGATTTGAGGGTGTGAAGACATAATCACACATGTGCACACATTGCACTCACACATGGTCTCTCAAACATCATTGGTGAAAAAAACCCCAATATTCCTAAATTCCTAATTTTGTCATATTAAAGTCCTTTTTAATATAACAACCAGATAGTTTCAAACTTGGGTTGCAGTATTAAAACTTAAGAAACGTCTTAGCTAGTAATTTGTATAAATCGCTAGCTAAGACCTTGAGCGCCGCTATGAGTGGTAACGTAACTTCCAAAATAGTTTTAGGGGCCCAGCAAGATATCTAACTTAACAATCCTTTATACATTTAGGAATGACTTTGCTTGATTGAAAAATGTGTGTTTAAGAGTTAGTAGTACTCATTTAAACTAAATGTTTAAACATCATCTTACGCTAAGCTAACCGACAATAAACTTTAGCCTCTCAGTCTAATGTTTTTGGCATAATGTTCCATAGTTTGAGGAATTAAATTGAATTAATTAATTAAATGAGATCTGTATTAAGACCTGTATCAAGAAAGCTTTTCAGGCGAAGAACACATAGGTACCATGGTTTAAAAATGAACACCATTTGATTGCAATGATTATTATTATTATTATTATTATTACTATAGGTGTGTGTACACAGCTTCAAGACTATTAAAAATAAAATTAAAACATAAATGTCCCAGGATGACCCAAACGTTCGCAATACGTTTTTGAACCTAATGAGAACGGCAGCACGTTCTACTATCACACATAAACACAAACACACGTACATGTACACACCGCTCAGCTTCAGCCTAGGCCACAACCTTTCCAAAGCCACTGCGCAACTCATTTGATCCGTGGTTCCATGAGTCAAAGGCCGCATGCTAACCTTTCGCAATGGCAGGACGATCGGGGGAATTGTGACATAGACAGAAGATCATCTCCTGCTACAGCCCCAGGTTAAAGACCCAAAAAAATGGCAGAGCGATCCTCCCTCTATCTCAGTCCGACCAAAAAAGGCACAACAACTCCTGATCATAGGGATAACTGACATGTCTGTGCTGCACACTAGCTTGTTTCAGGAATTCTTTCTCCAAAGCAATCCGAGCATCCTCATTCAGACGTTGAGCGTGTGAAAGATAACTGAAATGAAGTGAAATGGCCGCGACCCAAGGGCAGTCTTTGCCATTTTAATTGATAATTAAAGTTGCAACAGTTCCCGTCAAAAGCTATCAAGTGGAAGAGGAAAATGGAAGGATTCAGACACAAACGCATTGACAGTATTGTTTTCTTACTGTGCTGTCTTACAGTTTTGTTATTATCAACTTCATAAAGTGCAGCACACATCACACAACACCTGACGAGGGGATTCGCACAAAAGTCATCTCAGTGTCTCTGGAAGGAAACGCTGATTGCACCGTAGCAAACAATATGTCAAGTAATTAGCCGACAGGTTTTATATCTAAAGCATAAACAGGGGTTTCTTTTGGGACATCTAGGTTTTAACTTAATTCAAATGTATTTCAGTGTGAAGTTATGACCTAGCCTCAGTTTGTGCCTCTCATGTATTAACATACATTTAAGTCCGGTTTCTCTAAAAAGAAAACAACTAGCTGGCAAAGTTTGACAAACCCAGAAAGTTACATACTGTTGTTGTGAAGGTATTTCCAAAATCCCCAGAGTCCACTAACCATCTGGGATGAAAAAATATGCCCTCTGCATCATGATGGAAAAAACTATTTGTTAGGAGAGTCTTTCGAGGACTCTGGAAATACTGTCAGAACAGAGGAAACGGGTTTTAAAATGTGGGTCTTTCAAACATCGCCAATGTATTATCTTTCAATCTGTTTATCTGTGACCTGAAAATATGCTGAAACATGAAAGGCACAAACTGGGTCTCGCTATGACCTAGCCAGATAATCAGCCTGACAAATTCTGCTTGAGTGGCATCAGTTTAAGTTGACACGGATGCTGTTGTTACTGTGGGAGCAGTTCAATCTTTTTCATGTAAACTGAAGTAACATGCTGATTCAAGAGTTGATGATCCCAATTCTTAAAGCCCCATTCAAAGCCGTGCCTGGTTTGTCGTTATTTGGTTATTTGAATCGCTGAAGAAAGTTGAACGTGGGCAGCGATTCAGAGGTCTGGAACCTGGCCCGTTAATAAGACCCGCTTCTCACATGAAAATACAGTGATTCAAATGCCACTGACATAAAGGCGATTGTAAGAAAAAAAAAGAAAAAAGTCACGTTTAAACCAGGTGCGCCCCATTTTAAGCTGGGTGTCCATGTGTCTTTTCACCTGCAAATCCCCAAATCAATCAGTGCCGAATGAAGGAACCAGCATTCACAGGCCCCGGGCCACTATCCGGGGAAACAAAGCTACTCATCACTTTCACTGTACGTGTTGACTTGTGAAGGAACACATCCAGTACATACCCAAAGCCACAGAGACGACAGACAATAGGCACACGACACTGCAAAGTGGGAATCTTTACAGATATCTTCACTCTCTTGGTTTAAAGCTACATTTCCTACGTGCTGTAGGGTTGATTACAGCTCTCCCGCTGCTCACCTCTGTGATAAAACACAGTCAATTCAGAAAGATATAGGATTTTGGATTGGGTCTTACCTTATAAGACCCAAATTAATCTCTGCCTGAAATCAAAGGAATCGTCTAGGACTGGCAGCGCGGAGTAACAGAACACTGGAAGATGGAGTGCTGAAAATAATTTTGAGATAAATTGATATTCTAGGCTGTGCAGGTCATAGACCCTTGGGATTAAATGCACACCACATTGTGTTTGTTGATTGATTCTTGGTTGTGGCTATTTTTCTTTTGCGGGCGCTGACATACTGTGCATTAACAACACACACGGAGCTAAAGGAAATGGTAGATTGAACAGCGTTGAGGAGCAAAAAATCTTTTTCAGATGCAGTTGTATTCTGGAGAGTGAGGCTTGTATGCCGGAGTGCACAAGTAAGGAAATGTTGAATAAGTTAAGGAGGTAATTTGAGGAAATCTGTCTATCTATCTATCTATCTATCTATCTATCTATCTATCTATCTATCTATCTATCTGAGTCAAGGAAGAAAACCTTTATCATCGATGGATAGTAGCAACGAACAATTAGCATACTGTCCATTTATTCTTCGATCCAACTATATTTCATTATATTTTTTATCCTACAGTTATATTAGTTAGTAGTTCCTTTTTACATTCAAATGATGTGCTCAACTACTAAAATAAGATTGCACTGTCGTAAAGTAGTTCAAATTAGCTCCAACTTCATCCAACTGCAACACTAAAAATCTGCTGGCATGTTAACGCATCACTGATAATAATAATCCAATAACATAATACATATGATATTGTAACACTCTTAAAGGGCCTATCTCGCATAATCACTACTTTTACCATTGATACTAGCTGTTAATACATGTGTACTTTTACTACGCTCAGGTCTGGCATGACTAGTAACAAACGTATGGTAGATCTCGTTATTGGTGGCCACTGTTTAGATACATAGGCTTGCTTTAAGAAAATGATCTAGGTAACCCTTTCACCACTGCTATTTATTTTATTTTGTGTCTGGTACTGCACAATGTAAATCTACAAATACCCAACAAAAATCTTATTTCCTGTTTTGTTATACGTTAGCATACATTATTTTCAAGTAGATAGCTACACGTTTTAGGTTAGAGAATTTTTTGATTTGATGTGACAAATATGGCTTCATGGATTGAGGTTAGCAGCTCTGCCTTGGAGAAACGTATATAACTTCAGTCCACAAGCTGCCTGATAAATGTTTTAATGAAGTTAATGGACAGAATTCGCTGCTTTATTTCTTTCTACGTGAACTCTGGTAACCAGGATGGCGTTAGTATGTTACTGCTCACTTATTTACCATGTTGCATTACAGTTTGGAGGCGGAGGGAACACTGAATCCTGATAAAAATGCTATCCTCCATGTTTGCGCCATCTTAGCAAATCAGTCATGCATTTTCCAATTACAGCTCTACAGTCACCAGCCCATTCGCAATCACCAGAGCAGACACAAACAAGGAGATTAAGAATAAATGATATGACACACAATCACATCTCTAACCAGACCATGACAGAGCTAACCAACACAGCCTGACTCTTCATAAGAAAGGGGGAAAATGGATATCTTTTTAGAAACGGCACGGGCAGGTGGGGGAAGAAGCAAAAAAAGATCTGTGGTGACGATAGGCGTTGTTGTGATTGATTACATGTGATGTAGAGCAATTAAAAGAAATTAACAATTTGCATTTTAATAACATTATTATCATCAGTTAAATGAATTCATTAGTCTTGATTAGTTTGGTATCAGTATGACAAGTGCAGCTCAATAGAGCGTGATGACACTAATAGAAGGCTGAGGGATGCAACAGAGCTGAGACAGATAGACGGAGAGATAGGAGGCTGTTGGCGACGGGGGGCATGTATGTATGTATGTAAAAACTGTCAAAATCTAATAGTACTATACACAAAACATAAAAACGCTGCGTGACTCAATTGGTTTTGTCGGGCGTCTCGCCCACAAATTTCACATAGGGCTCCAAAGATTTTTTATTGCGAGGGTTGAGAGTGGGACGAAAATCACCTTCTCTCGCTAAAATGATTGTTCAGCTTTTAAGAAATAAATACGCCCAAATCAACGCCTCACGTACCTGAACGGACAAGCACACCACTCGCTGAGCCGCTGTTTCAGGTTCTCAAACAGTTTAAGAATACATGTAATTAATGGAGTCAAAAGAAAGGCTACGCTAATACTCTTACTGATTATCAACAATTAATTAATGATTACATGGTGAGATTAGACAACAGTAGCCTCTGTATGGAGTAATAATCCAGTGATTATTTAAATAAATACTGCTCCCACTCATGGGAGCTGCATAAACAGTGCAATCTGTCTGCACTGCAGCTCGCTGTGGGGCCCCTACATGAGCGATTAAGTGTTTGTGTAGGTCTGTTTTCTGTGTAAATTTAGCCAAACGAGTATAGCTCGGTCATACACAATTCATCAAAATAATACGTCACAGAAACACGTGTAGTCCATCGTTTAATTTGACCTGAAATTATAATGACTCCGTATATACTCTGTCTGTCTGTATTCGTGTCATTTGCATTTATACCGTTAGTGGGCGGAAGTGTAAGAAATTGTCGAGATTGCATAATTGTATGTTTTTCAAATGTTTTCTACTGCCATTTATACAACTCGCATGTATATGTACAATGTTATCCGCCAACAGGATAAATAATAATACATGATATGTATTTCCTTAAAAAAAAGAGAAAAACAAAAAGTGAACTGAGTCTAAATATAAGCGGCGTAACTGAAAATCCACCGTGGAAATCGAAGGGGACAGTGGAAAAGTACAAGATTTCCAAGAATTTCATTGGGCCATATCGCATCCAAAACAGTGTCTATTTATAAAAACATGGGAGAGAGGACAAAAATAAAACAGGCCATAATAGCTCCCAAAATGGAGGTTGTGCATGTAATGTGAGGAGGTGCAATTGAGTGTCTACGGTTAAAAATAAAAACCGCAAGAAAGCTATTAACACAAATCTGGGAAAGCTCTCTCGGCCATTTTTGCATGCACTTTTGAGACGGTAGCCAACTTTAGCTCAGCTCCGATCAAACGTCAGGTGCACATCATCTGCTCATGTGAGAATAATTATTTGCATCTGTTTACATCCTTAGTGTGAAGCTGGTTTGATGCTCTTTTCAACTCTCAAGATCTAAAAAAGAAATGAACAACACGTTGAAAGAAAGATTTCACTTGCAGCTGGCTACATTACGTGCATCTACAAAGATCAACTCCATTCTGTTTGAGCATGTCCTGTCATGCATTTATCTTTCTGACATTTCCTTCTGCTATATGTTCGCTGACCTGACACTGAGCAAGGCTGAAAGGTCACTGCTCAGGACTAATTTAATGCATCGGACATTATATATGTTATTGCTGTTGAGACAGACAGAGATACATAATGTAACGGTGAATGTGTGTGCATCTATGGGGTGCGACGTGTATGTCTGTATGTCCTTTATTGCCTGTGAAAGTGCTTATATGTGGATGCTTTCTGCCTTGTATCTGCTGTTGACCGTGTGGGTGGATGGATATGTGATGTGTATCAGTAGTGACTGTCTGTGCGCAGAGGTCTTCCTCTAAAAGCCTTGCCTGCACAGGAAGAATCACAAGACTGGGAATACCTTTCTTCCAAGATCAATAAACAGCCTAACCAAGTATTTCACAGTGTGCTCCTGGGGGAGCCTCGGCCACCGTGCTCACTCGGGAAACCGGCCACGGCAGGAACCAGGTCCCAACTTCCTCTTAAGTAGCAGAATTGATATACAGCAGCGAGATCTCCATTCATTTGTGGGGTCATTTATATCATTACTGCCATTGTGGTGCTTGGGAAGGGCGAAGCAGTCGCTCCAAAATAAATGGATTTCACAGGCTTGAGGAAATTGACCGGATATATGTAGCGAAATGTTTGCGACAGGAGGAAATATCAGGCCAAATCGGGCTAAGAGTTCCTCCGGGGCTCCGTTGCGTTTGGATCTGTCGTGCCAGGCAGAAAGTGTCATGGCAAACTATGCAAATATCTGACCTGTAATGGAGTCGAGCTCAAAAGCAGTTTGAGTGTTGTGTTTATATCTAATTCTGCTAATCCAGCAGCACCAAAATAAAAAAAGAAGCTTTTCAGGTTATGGATGCACGAATTAGACCCACGAACTGACAGGTGCTCTGCTAATGGCGAAGCAGAGTTCCGGTTTGCAATTTTCTCCCAACGACTGATGACTGGGCTCCTCTCCCCGGGCCGAGTGTCCTCAGGTACTCCAAACGATGACATTTTTTTCTTTTTTCCCCCCCCAGAGATACTTATAAACAAACTTGTGGAGGAGTAGGAGGACTAAGCTTCTGTCATGATCCTCCATGTCTAAATGCACCTTTAATGAGATCTGGTCCTCTTTCTCGCCTTGACAGCCCACCAATAATCAGGTTATTTCAAACCGATCCCCCAAACCCCCGCGCTGCTGCTGCAAATTAAAGGCCTTTTCTTTTCACCCGAGTCTGCTATATTCAGCTGGCTGTCAAATACGACTCGTAGGCTAGTTGAGGATGTCAAGGTTTTCGCTTTCTTTTTGAGGTGTTTAGTTGGAAGCCAAAAATAGTTTACGACACATATATAATTGATGATTATGCTTCGATAGACTTTCATTACCTTGTGGATTGAACAGTTTTTAATAACACCCCAGCATGGTGTGTCTTTCCAGGGAGTTCCATGAAAGATCCAATAAGTGCATAATAATCATGATGAATGGCGTGTTAATGGTGTTTGACTTGATTTGGCCACCCTCAGGAGGAGGCAAGCTGAACTCAGTGAAGAGAGCATGAGTGCAGACAAAGACGGAGGAGTGAAAGAAAGAAAAAGTTGAAGGGGGAAAAAAATATTAAGTATTTCAGGAGTCCTGGAAGTACAAAGCGATTTCTTTATTCCCAATCCATAAATAACCACCTTGGCCAATTAGGCGATGATTTAAAGGAAGGACCTCTCGACCCCGAAGACAGTTCATAATCACTGCAAAATCATTAATGGTGTGTGTGAAGCAAAGCGGAGAGATAACAAGCTCTGACTCCACTCCCTTTACAGCTGGCTCGAGTTCCGGCAGTGGATCCGGCTGCTTCGCAGGCTTCGGAAGGCCGAGGGTGACGTTGAAAGATTGCTCAGCAATGCCTTTGCCTTTACATGCAGGGGAGCGCGCCTTCGGGCTGTGCACCAAAAGCGCAATTTATAATCTGTCTGACAACTTCCCCTTCAGCTGGCGCAAAAAGCAGCATCACTCACAGTGGACGCGCTTTGCATATTGCGAGGCAAAAGCGTTTCATGGGGAGATGCAACTTCCCCCCCTCTCCCCATTGATCATGTGGCAGGCTGCGACTCCCATGAGCTGCGCGCATTAACGCCAGTGACAAGCGGAAAACATTACAAATGAGCTTTAGCAAATTTGCAAGGCAGTGTCACCTCTTTGATGTATAGATAAGTGGATGCCGGCTTCCTTCTCTCTTTCCGTTAGCCCGCTCCCCTCTCTCCAGTTAGTTCTCCCCCCCACTTTTCCATCTATCTCCACCTCTCTGTCTGCCACCCTTCCTCTTCTTCTTCTTCTTCGTCGTCTTCTTCTCCCCTCCCGCTTTTGGATTAAACAAAACCGATGCCTGTGAAAAGTCCCTGTGATGAACACGTCGCCGGTCTGATGAGGCTGAGGGTGAGCGTGTCATAAATCACGCCCTCGAGAGTGAAATTGTACTATGATAAATATTGAGAGGTGGAATGAGCAATAGTTTTGTCACAGTGCGGAGGCGCCCACGTCCCCCTCGCCATGAAATGTTTGGGGGGGGGGGCTCTGTGATTGGGTCTGGGAAGGACTGAGCAGAGAGCTGTAATTCAGGCAGCCGCAGCAGAGGATGCCGTTTGAAGCCACATGTATGCGGGGTACAAAAGCGAGTGATAAATTATTATCCAAGCTGCGGATCTTCTCCTTTTTCCACTGCTCGGCCAGACTTGGAAGACAAGTAATTGAGAGAGAACATGCAAACAAAGCTAATGATTTTCCTCCCACTTTACATTCCTTTTCCCGAGGCTCTCGTCTGCTGAGCCGGGCTCATACATCTTTCTCTAAGTACAGCTTAGTGCCAACTGACCCCCCTCACACACTACGAGGCGGGGAGAGTTAAAATGTCTACTTTTTCCTTGACAAAAAGAGGAGTGAGTATGTCCTCAGCTGATGATCTCACGCTGTCTGGGGCCTTCTTGCAGTGGATGACTTCAGTGTTGTGAATGCCTGGGGGGTATTTTCCCTCAGATAGAAAGCATATTTACGGTCGATGAGAGGACAAAAAATAACTCGTGAGTCAACAGTTCATGCACATCACACGTCTGCTTTTGAAATCCTTAAATGTGACATAACTGCAAGCATTTCCCATATTTGCAGAGAAGTTAATGCACTTGAGATGGGCTCGGATATTCCATTTCACCACAGCTAATTAATTCAACATTTATGCAGTGGACACCGTTTGGACACGGCCATGTTTTCAGAATTTTCAAGTCGACTGTGACTCATTCGAAGATATAAAGTCACAAAACAGATCTCAGCAGAGAAATAGGCCGTGGTGATGCACAGTCATGCTCCTTTTCGTATCTGCAAAAACCTAGTTTATTCATGGGGTTGCGGAGTTTGAAGAAATGGCGGGATATGCAGGTTAACGCTCTAATCTATACTGACGCATAGTGTATGTGCAGGACTCGAGTGATGCTCAGCGGATGCTTTTTAACCTAGATTTAAATCTTGCATATACACTATGCGTCAGTATAGATTAGAGCGTTGACTTGCATATCCCGCCATTTCTTCAAAATCCGCAACCCCTCCTGAGATGAAGCGGGGCCTTGCAAGGCCAAACAAACAAACAGTCTGCGAGTACACACAAGTTAATGACACGCGCTGTTATTTTCTTAAAGTGGCCAGTATAGTGCCCATAAATCCTCAGTGTGATATCCTCCAAGCTCACTGCTGATGTTTGGACACTCATCACAGTTTATTTTACAGTCATACTTTGTGTAAATTCCAGGCACTGCAACTAAATCAGGGAATATATGAATAAAAAGCCATAATACGACTTGTAGAACTGCCGACCCATATAAAAAGTTGTTTTTTGGAACTGGAAAACGTTTCAGGGGATGTTGAACAAAACAGACATGTAAGCAGGAATTTATGCATAAAAGATGAAGCTTAATAATAAAAATGTCAATGCAACAGAAGCAAAAAACAAATGTGTGTCCAAACACCTTGAAGCTACGGCGGTGACTTTTCGGTATTAACATGTGATCTGTATCTCATACGTTCTCTGGATAATGACTTGGCTTTTTAAAGCCTGTGATCCCACAGTACAGGTTTGCATTTACACAAGACGAGCCGATACGAACCAATCTGATCACCATGCATTCTCTGTGTTTTGACACCTATCATTAACGTCCATTTTCCTTATTCAGATAGGACATCCAGATACAGATTGCATCGTAATGCCATGTGTAAATGGGGTCTCTTCCTCTCGGCCTCGTCTAACGGGGACCTATCATCTGCATAGTAAACATAGGGTGCACTCAGGGACCTAATGGTGCCACACCTGTCTTCACAAACACCAAATGAGCAGATGATCTGCACAAAAAAAAGAACCACACAACCCAAACAGACGTTCGTTCTGTTATTTGTATGACCTCGCTGGCAACTTAACTAATTATCTGAAACAGTGGACTGAAATGAATGGTTTAACACACACACACACACACACACACACACACAAACTTTACATGAAAATGGAAAAGGGAGCTGCCTTTTTCACAGCCGAGTCACACAAAGACAGGAGCAAGAAACGTGCACATTTTTTAAAATAGTGCCTCACCTCTGAAAAGAAACATGGCCCATCATAGTCTACCAGCAGTTTGCTATATACACTGGGACTGTCAAGGCATTATACATAGAAGTGCTTTTAGCCATTTGGGATAGCAATGCTTACATACAGGCCCTACAATCAGCTGCAAATCAGTTGCAACTAGGCCAGTGAAGTCGCAGCCACGTGTTAACCACACTCAGCCCTTACGCAGTGAATCTCATTCAAATCCTATTTGATTATCAGCAGCGCGGTGAATAACATTACCCCCATTGGATTGCATTGATTTACTTTGACACTAGAATATTTCTGGCATTTTTGCATTTAAGATTGCGCGTTGTGTATTTGGTGGCAGAGTGGCTGTTACATAAGCAGAGAGCCACAAGTCGGTTCGCTGCATACAGCCACAAAATGCGTAAACAACCAGTTTTGCTGTCAAAATGTCTCACTCACTGAACGTCGCCCAGCTAAATGCCTACAATATGAAAATGTAAAAACTTGAAGCTGTTAAGACAGTTGTCCTTGTCGTAGATGTCCTATATCTAATAACCAACAGTCTGGTTGTCATTACATACAGATGTCATGTATCATATCATTACCAGCTGTCACCAAATCTGCAGTTCCCCTGACATACACCCAGCCGTGTTGAGAGCTTATCTGACTCTAACTTATCGTACTGGTGTTGGCTTTTTGCTGACTGAACATTCCAGTCGCAGCCTGGCACTTCCATCCAATGTCTTTCTCAAGCCGAACTTCAAAAGGTTCAGCAGGCAGAACTCTAACTGCGTGGCACATTAGTGCAAATGCAAAACACAGACCTTGTAGTGGGTGTTACATCTGGACTGAGCTGCTGGACAAAATGGTAAAAAAAAAAAAAAAAAGACTCCCTACTCACCTTAGCATGTCATATATGCACAAATGCTAACTTAGTTGAGTTGACATTTAGCCACAGTGGCGGTGTGGCTCTGGGAATGGCAGTGTCGGTCCGGCAGTCCTCCACTTTAGCCCTGACTGACATATCTGAAAAACGGTTGGATGGATTGCCATTAATGCCGTTAATGTTTCCCTCAGGCAGTGATTTTTTTCTTTTTAAACAGTACCAGTTTGTTTAACTATTAGTTATGTTTCTTACTACAGTGGAATACAAACACAAGCGAATCCTTACAGTGTGAGTGTTCAGAGTTATATCTTTTCTGCACCATCATAATAGGCTATTTAACAAGGAGAAACCATAACATTGTTAATGTACAGGAACAGATTCTAGAATTTCGATTTGTGAATCGATGCAGAATCGTGGGGGGACACGAATTGTGATTCTCAAATGTGAATGAAATTCTTCAGCTCAGCTCAAGGCCGACAAGCAAACTCAGTAGCTGAGTCTTGTATCCATTTTGTACTGCTACGTGAAAAGGGTCAAACTCTGTTAAGAACCCTGCAAAGACTTTAGCTGTCCTCACTAACAAAAGTCATCGTGCTGCATTGCCCACGAAAATGTATCCGGTAATTACTTTTTTCTTTATCTCAGTATGGATTAATTTGCTTTTAAAAATCTTTGAAAGCACGTTAATTACATTGAGGTAAAATTTTAACGGCATCAAATGCTAAAAGGCTGCATTCACAATTTTGGGCATTTTGTGTGCGTGCATGCATAAAAAAAGAAACCCACCCCCCTCTGTGCATCAGCGCACAAACACGCCCGGTGAGCAGCCAGACAGCATGTGAACATCCACACGCGTGTTCACGAGCTAACAGCTTTTCGTCTATAATTAAACGCATGCGAGTGTGTGATGTTTGGCATTCTGACGTCGCCGTGAAGCCGCTCAAGTGTGCGCAAAACACAATTCTCAAATGTAAATATTAACCACATTTAACAGGATGGAAAGCGATTACAGTTGAGTGAGGACAAATGAGGACATCACAAGGATACTTCTAATAAAGACTTAACGACCTGCTTTGACTGCAACGAGCATATTTCCTGAACAGGAATGTCTCCGTCTGCGTGCTCAGGAGAACAGATAGCCGGACAGTTCCTCCTTGCGGCTGCACCGCATCTCCTGAGCACAGTACTTACCGCCGGTCTCTTACTTAGCACCGGCGCAATCGTACAGCTAGACATGCTGGATTTGACCCGACAAAGGAGTCTTATTACCCTTCCATAATTGGAAACGCTTCGCAAAGGAGGGGGCGCAACATCATGATTCCATTTACAATATTTACAACTCAATAAACATTCCGTTTCATCCTCTGCCCTTCATGCCTGTGAATTCCAGATAACATAGAGGTTAAAGAGAACACTAAATATAAATTGGCTCAAAGCAGAGCATATGGAAGTGAGGACTGAAGGATCCCTTTGAGATTGCCACTGCTTTACCTTCGCATTACTGCCAAATGATATTGGGTGTTGAGGCTTGAATTAGCACTGAAATCAGGCGTGGGATGCAATCAGGCTTTTGAGGGTCTTGGAGCTCCTGTGGACTTGTTGGACTGTTGACTGACTCACAAATGAGTTGAACACGGGCCATTTGCTTAATGCGTGTTATTCTACAAGGACTGATGCCACTTGCTTCCCTCTGACACAGCTCAAGCACGTTGTACTGTGGGGCTGCGGGAGTTTACCAAAGGGAAAATCCAACTTGAAACACGCATTTGATGCATTTGGGGTTTCTGGTTGACTAAACATATACTACTAAAGTCATGTCAAGATGCAGTTACGTTTCAAAAAAGTATCCATGTCCCTTTTACTCAACGCTGCATGTAATCATTATTTTTTCTATTAACAATGGGTATGTAAGTGAATCCTGTTTTGATTCACTCTCGGAAACCTCTTTCCTTTGCTTTTTTTTTGTGAACATGTGCTAATCAACCCGCTGTATACTACCTATCACCAAACAACAGACTAAAGGTAGCGACTCCCTTGGAGACATAGTGGAGCATTTAGCCACTAAAGAGACAGCTATTTCCTTCTGGAGATGAAACCAGAGCTAAAGGAAGAGTGAATATTAGACTTACATTCGTCAGGTGACCAGAAACACCACCCCAAATGGATGCTAATGTTGCTCCACGTGTGCTGCATTTATAGGCAACCGTTTGCTAGCACACTCACTGTTACGACATTGCGGTGATAATGTCAGATTTTGTGTTTTCAGTGTCATACCAAGTAAAAATGCAGAAATACCCACAAAAAAGGCCTAGTAAGTAAAAGTAGCATTTTTTTAATTTGTAGATGTATCAAAAGTAGAATAAATTATTATGCAGATATACAGTATATACTTTGCAGCACAGACAGCTGCTGTATCAATACTACAGAATTTTTGCATTAGCATAATTGCAAAAATATTACAGAGAGAGAGCAGAAGCAGAAATACCAATTTATCCACCCCTCATTACCAACAATAGACCAGGATGCAACACAGTTAATATATCCAATATGGTGCATCCCAGTGTTCAGACTGCTGGCAATTTCCATTTACTGCTTCGTGTATGGTTGTATATAAGATTTATTTATGCATCACTGATTGGCAATTTCTTTATGTCAGTTCTGTTTTGTTTGTTCATGTGTGCTTGTTTAGAATGTGCACATTTGTCACATATGCCAGCGCATGTACTCCGACTTCTTTCCGGTGTAGTTTTTACTATTTAAACCCCTGAGGTTTTTTTTCTAACAACATGTGCATTCATGGATTTCTAATTGTGGAAAGACAACATGAGCACTTGCAAAGGACATGTCGGTTCGAACAGGGTTTTTGTGAGCTACATTTTCATGAATTCTTTTGCTGAATCCAGCGTGCACTTCTCAATGACATACTACATAAAGGCAATGAAAACATATTGGAAGGTCAAAAGATGACTCAATCTATTTTTGCTAACGTGTCCTTGTAGAAAGCACGTCTACCTAACATCTTTATGCTCCTGGGGAACACTCAATTATTCCACTCTTTCCACTTAACTGGCACACAGCATCTTGTAGATGAATTCTGAGAAACAGTGAGCATAATAAGGTGATTGAAGTGCTCTAACGCTTGCAGAAAATTAACCATCTGTTGTTGAAGCTGTGCCAGACAAGGCAGCGAACACACACATTGCTCCTTGGTTGGAATCCTGTGCCTACAGTGAACTCCTGGTGTGGGCTTGGAGGTGTGCTAACAGACCTGTTGCTTAGATCTGCACTGTATTATCCTCGATGAGGATGCAGTAGCGTGTAGAAATGAGGGGCTTCTGCTGCGGAGGTTGTACACTACTTTAGCATCTGCTGGGCCATACGATAGGAGATAAATCTGCAACAGGCGTGATGCATCTTCATTAAAGTCACCACTTACTACCTCTCACCTAAACTGCCAAACTGTCTCTGTAGCCAGATGCTGCGTTGCAAGCTTTGTTTTTTGTGTTTTTAGGAAAACGAAAGGGTCTGACATGGGCGAGCGAGCAAGGTTCCATTTGGGAGCATGTTGCGTGCCACTGCCAGGTAAATTTAGACATCAATCTTTCTTAAACACTTGCATGCTAAGATGGTAATTTACACAGAGCTTAATGGCAGCACTTGAGCACTTGGAGAATAGGCTCACTATCCTGCAGCTGTGGCGCATTACTGACCAGTTTGGACAATTCTTTCTCAATATTACTCTGTCAAACTAAATTAGTATACTGTGGTCGAAAAAGGAGTCTCTCTTTTGGAAAATTGTTCTTGGACTGAACGAAATTGGACTTTTCTGACAACAGCTTTTCAATGAAGGTTACAGGAACTAGATCTGACAACTTTTAAGGGCTTGTGAGGCTTTGATGCTGGGTGCAAAGGGCTCGGGTGTCATCACTTAGCCAACATACACGTTCTTCTGATTTTATTGTGGCAGTTAGTGATGATGTCTTTGTTGACGTGTGCCTCGTCGTGATGCAACAACAAATTTGCTTGGTCAATCATGATCGGTGGCACCGCCTTCACGTCCTGAAAGTACATGAGTAGGTCCACAATTTAGCTCCAGGACTTGAAGTCATATTGTTGCTGCCAAATATTTCTTGGGATAAGGCATTTTTGTTCCTGAGAGAATGGAAAGGTAGTCCTTTTTTCGCCTCCCAAATGTGAGTGAGGACACTGTGCTGATTCTTTAAATGGGAAGTTTCAAGGACCTTTGAATCAAGACTTCACTTTTTCTTTACAGTTTTTATGCAGATAACAACCTGTTCACTTTCAACGACCTGACAATCTCTGTAACCATCCAGCCTGCCACTCACCAACCTACTGGCTATGTCAGTATGAGGTTTTTTATATTCGGAACAAGAGTATGCGTGTCAGGATACAACATATCTGATGAAAAGAAAGCCTCACAGATTCCATTAGATACATTAAAGAAGCTGGGACACCTGGTGAGGCTAGTAGGGGGTAGGCCTGATCAAGGAACATCCCCGTTGTCAGATGATTTTCTTCAGAGGGACCCAATCTGTCTGAAGAACACCCTGGTCTCGCAATTGACATTTCGTCTATGCGTTGCAATGACTAATGGACCTTGGCATTCATTTCATGCAAGCACAGAAGGTCACTGGTATTTGTTGCTGGACTCAAAGATTAGCTCTAACCTTAACAAAACATAAAGGGAGTGACATTCGCAGAACAAGACTCTGGACTCTAAACCTGTGTGTATGTGAGGAGTTCAAAAGCAAATGACTTTAAAGACAGAAAAAAACTTACATAATTAGAATACATCCTTATACTTTGCTACTTATTTCTGTAGCTAGTTCTTTGTCTGTTCAGCCATGATGGCAAGAGATGCATCTAATGGGAAACTCTGCAACAGTGGCTTTTTAACTCTGCACTAATCGATATATTTACATGAACAACGAGCTTGTAGTAACATGTCCCTCAGGTCACTGATCTGGTTATTCAGCTCACGGCCTCATCTTTGTGGTTTTGATGGACCTTTTTTAAGGCAGATATTTTTTATTATTAATGTTATTAGTCAGCCCTGTGTTTAATAATGACTGCATCCCATTAGGAGCCCATCTATGACCCTGACTTACTTCCATGTCTCACTGAGACACATGACAAGACTGCCGCCATTGTTAATATTACTAGCTACACCTGTTCTTTTCCTACTAGCAAAATATGGTAAAATGTGGACAGACCAAAAACCAGCCTATAAGAACAGTGAAGTTAGTCAGGTGTTAGGTTAGTCAAGGTGGTATACTTCTAGCTTCCTTTCCTCTTGGCGTGGAAAGGCTCTTGAACTCCAGCCATCTCCAGATATGTTAGGAGTGATGGATAGGCGCGTGTCACGTCCATGTACTTCATATGCCGTTCAACATGTCAGTGACGCATGTGGGGTATGAATTCACCAATGGATAATGTTTACCACACACATTACGCCCCCATGTGTGAGAGACCCGAGCTGATGTAAGGCCGACGTGGACAAGGTCACGCAAACCCTCAGACTTGCTCAAACACACTTCAAATCCATCAAATTACATTCGATGAAAGGCTTTGCAATTTAACGGTATTCTCAAATGAAGATCTGAGACACCAAGAAAAAGGGCAAGTACAGTTCAAGTTCGAAGCCAAAGGCTCATCTGTCATCCCATGGCACTGAGGGACACATTTGTATGCTGCTGTAACAATGATCTGGCAGTGTTAATGAGTGATGAGTGGTGATTTATTTTTTGCTGCAGTGCTGTGTTAAACAAATGACTTCATAATCCAGTCCTATAATATTCTCCATTATGACAAGGATACTTATATCAGTATTTATGAGTGGGAGAAACACACTCGTAACCAAATTACTATTTGGTCGCTGGAGGGGGGATGATTTCTAGGAATTTTCAGAATAGTATAATAGAAAGAACATTTATTCTAATTATATTATATTATATTATATTATACATGTTTGGGACTCACTGGGTTTTTACTCAAGTTATTACCAAAGTGAAGGCATTTCTCTACAATATTAGTAATGATAATGATATTGACTGTGCGCCACTTCTTGACTTGTGTTGTCAAAATAAATATAAGGAATAAAGAAAAGAAAACACATACTTATTTAGAAGATTTGCAAAACATTTTTTGCCTTACTTTCAAGTCTTTATTCCGTATTAATAGTGTGCGAGACAAAAGTGCTACAGTTGGACAATGAGGTCCATGTATTTTTTGGGTCTGTCCACTGTTAAAGGATTCTGCCCATGAAATTGTGTGTTTTAGAGAGAAGCCTGCTACTCCCTGCTCCCAAAATGTGACAATCCACAGTGTCATTACCCATTCCTGGACTACAAGCAATGAATTTCGAGGTACTGAGCACAGCACAACAAACATCAGTTGTGGCCTACCCCAAAAAAGGCTGTACTTAACTACATTTGGGCCCTCTGAATTTGGACAGCCTTGTTGACATGTTATGATGCAGTCAGTCTTTTTTTGCGGACTATGAAGGAGACTGAAGTGGAACACAGCTATATCAGATGCCCTTGAAAGACGCCTGGCCTGCACCACAGCAGTTTGACTGTTTTATAAGACGGAGACGACTGTGTAGAGCTGTTTTGCCACAAAGGTCTTCATAGAAGCTCATACACTGACAGGAAAATAACGAGACCTGATGGGTTTGATGATGGCGTAGGGGGTTGATAGACAAACTACATGGTGCATTTGTCATAACCGTTACACTATAGTGTGAATACTGGTTTAGAAAACACTGAAAATACTTTAAAGGGACTAATATAGTGACAAAATACAGTATAATCTGTCGTTAACATGATGAGCCTTTGTTTTGGTCAGAGATACTGCTGTGGATATGAGTTTTGCATTACATGTAATGCTGGGCTATGTGTATGTCAACCTGAAACAGCTATTGAAGAAAACTGAGTGGAGCATTTTACTGTCTAAAAATACAGTCGTGAAAAATGTGTAATATGTTTAATGTGGCTTTTGTACTTTGGCTGCAGTGTACACACGTACATGTCATTGTGCACTCAGTGTTTGAAGTGTAAGTTTATAGTCGGAGCTAATGTACATTGAGTTAGCGCCAGATGATGACATGCGCAGTGTTGCTGACTGTTAAAGAAATAATTTTGCACAGGTGACCCCTCTAATTAAATGTGTTACACTAGTCTGGACCCAGTTGTTGACCGTGAGCCTGTAACATATCACTGTTCAATGCTAATAAACAGAAAATGCTTCACTATATTATCCCCAGAGACCGATTTTGTGCTTTCAGTTTAGGAAACCCAAAACGTTAATTAAATTAAGTCTGTTATCAAATGTTCTGTTGTCAGTATGAGCAGATCAAACCAAAAATATGTATTCAGAAAAATAAAGAAATTATCAAAGAAAAACTAGACAGTGGATTGATTTTCACCTAGCCTGTCTTTTCTTTAAATTCAGCTTTCCAGCTAATGTACATTTGTGTGCAGGAGAGACAGACTGGATGAATGAGCAGTCATATGTTTTTGGATTTAAAACAAATGTCCAGCAAATGCCATACAAGAAACCAGTCGATAAAAATGTTTTTATCTGCATAATTATGAGCATAGCTCCGTAAAGGTTAACAAGGCTTTATTCAAACAGCCAACAGGATACAACACAGAATCTGCATGTATTAGAGAAACTCTTCTGTTACAGTAAATTTATACAATCTGAGATTTCATGATAGTAAACAGAAGTGACCTTACAGCAGCTCCCATGGCAAATTGATCGTAATACATTGCAGATAAATTTGCAAGTGTAGTTAGTAACTCAGGACATTAAAATGCAGAATATGCACCAGAGCAATCTCAACTCAAGTGGCAATCATAGTCTTTTTCTTTTCTTTGTCAACATGTTTGGGGAATAGCAGGGCACTGCAGCAGTATTGCGATTCCACACACTTCACAATGATTTTTGTCTTTTTCATGGGGATCTATTTTCTTCTGTAAGGCTTTTATTTCTTTTTTTTACACTAGGTTCATTGATTGAATGTAAACCAGAATTGAATCATTCCCTGTCCCCATAACTCTACCATTCTGCTTTTCACATTTATTGTCGTTCCCTGGATGTATTAAGAACAGAAAAAGCTGTGAAGGCTTGCACAGTTTTCAACTTTTGTTGGACCTAATGGCTCAAGTTGTGAAAATACAATTTCGTTCCTGTTCGTGATGCTCAAATTAATGTGTTTGTTGTTTCTGGTTCTTTTGTAATGCTTGTGTGTGAAGAAAAAAACTTGTGGGTGTCACATGACCTTCAATTCAAATTGACTCCATGCTTGGGTCCAGTCCACGGCCTACTTTTACATTACCTACTGGCTTTTATCGTCATCTAAATGTTGCCAAGAAATTAGATTTTGCAGCCTGTACCACTTGCAAAGATGTAAAGAAACAAGCACCCTTCCTCCATATAAGTAAGGTGTTTTATTCCTTCCATTTAAGGGCATCCAGGTTTATAAAAAGCATTAATATTGGCAAAGTTTCTGACTGAAGCACTCCCAGATTTGGACTAAACTTCCAGTTTGAAAGTGCCTTAAAATGAAGTTCAGGTATCCTGTTCGCTATTTCTGTCTATTTCTAATTGACTCAAGGGGCTGACACGTGAAAAGTAACTAAATAAATATCCAAAAGTAGACACGCAGATGTGATGCGACTGACACATTGAGTACTCCTTGAGAAGGCACAAGCAGATGTATTTGAGGGAGAAAAGGGTCACGGGGAGCCGCTGTAAGAATTTCTGTCGAAAGTGATGCTTGTCAGCGCACCGTCTTCCCCACAGATGAAATCATTTATCCCATTATCTTCGTGCACCCAACCAAATGCTCTGCCTCGCCTACTCGCTTACAGAGGGAAAAAGAAATCAGACGCGTAGGAACATTGTCCTCGTTAACCTTCCATCAAATCTCCACTGGAAAGACAGACTTCTAGTCAGAGTTGCTAAATTAAAAACTTGTTTGCGTGGACTGAAGGAGTGTCCGCTGAGTGACTGTTAAAGGCGATCTGGGCTCGTTTGGTATGACTTCAGGAGTGCAACCACTCATACTCACTCAGCGGCAGAACAAACCAATCTCGCAAAACATCTCGATTGTGAAGGCTTGCTTGTTGCTGTAACTTTCTGCACATTCAAACCACAGCGAAGATGGCAGATTCCAGCGTCAGTGTTGTGATTTTTCTTTCACCCCATTGCTGTTGGCCTGCGGTGAACATGTTGCCCACCGACCAGGCAACAGAAGGTGGATACAATAGCAATGCAAATTTTAAAAGGTGATATATTGACAACACGTTAATAAAGCATTATAGACCTGAGCTATAAATCGGCAAATAGAAACATAGCAGCATATAATCTTTAACGTCCCCAGCATCCTTTTCTTTTATTTTGAAATCCTTCGTGTCTGTTCCGTTCCTGCCCTCCTGTTTCATTTATTAGCCACAGCTGTTCCCCAGTGCTCACCTGCCCCTGATGCCCTTGTTAGTCCCTTTTCCACACATACCGGTTCCCTTCCTTTTCTTCTTGGTCGATTAATTCTGCCACGGGAGTGTGCGAAGTAGCGGCTGCAGCGCAGGCAGACAGGAGCAGTTCAACGATTTACCGCAAATAAATCATTGATCTACATGAGCCTCCCGGTTTGCCTGCATTTGGGTCCATTTGACTGCTGCCTGGACCACTCATCGTGACATAAACAGCACAACACTTAGACTCCAGTTGAGCCTTTTCTCCTTATCTTGACTTCCATACTGTCCTCGCTCAATGAAGTCCAGGGTTTATAACTTCATGAAGCCAGAAGACCTTATAAAGATAACTACCCGTGCAAATATTAGTTTTTTTAGACCCCACTTGTCTCTTCGCCACAGGGCATTAGCTGATATCACACGCTGGCAGTAATACCTTGCACTTAAAGGCATGACACTCGTGTGCATGTGCTGTTGTAGGTGGATATCTGTGTGTGAATGCAGCATCTTATAATCTTACACAGATTATGCTCATACATGCTACTTGTGTGCGAATGTCGTGTGTGGTTGTGAGTGTGTCTGATTTTTGAGTAATTTTCACATGCAGATGTCCACACACGGGGATATGCTCGTGCATGGAAGCACTCCACTTTCAAAAGCTAAATATGCCTGAGGACAAGACAGGGACAGAATGAAGGACTGCCATATGTGTGGAAACGTTGCAAATGATAATTTCTATCATACCATCCTCTGGGTGCAGGTCTGCAAATGTGTGACATGCCTCTGCTTCAGTGGATATGTGCCAGTCCTGGCTAAACGAATGATGAAATGAAGCCAGATGGGAAAAGAACAAAACAGCTTCCTGACAAAAAAAAGGAATAGAAGACAAAAAAAAGAAAAAATGCTATGAATGTCAGGCAAAGTCACAGGAGAGTGCACCATTTCATACAGTAGTGATCTCAATCCCAACAAAGAACAAAGAGCAGAGAGAAAAGTTACACTCCAATGGCCATGAAACTATTGATTTCATAGAGAAAGTCTGCTGGAAAAGCAAGCACAAGTTCTCTGGGTCCTGACAAGTCTGGGGCCTGATCATTGTTTTCGGGGCTCCGGCTGAATTCACCCTGTTGTCTTCATATTCATGTGACAGTTCTCGCACCAGCTTGCAACCATGCTCATCTCCACACCATGCTCAGCAGTTTCCTGTACATTAATATAGCAAGCTGCACTGTGTGTTACAGCACTGTTGAGTGTGAGCCATGACATCAGCTATCAGGGTTCACTTCAGCCTTGCTCGACCAGTGAGCTCTATGTGATATCACTCCTGTCTCATCAGATTGTGATTGATGAAATCGGCTGACCAAGGTCGGGATCATGATATTTGACCTCCAGTGTGAATGTGCCAGAGAGAGTGATTAATGCACCTTAATAAACTGGTCACAGCCGCACTGTGGCGTCTGTCATGCAGTTTCAAAAAGTGACAAGAGGTTAACATGCATCTTTGCAGAGCTCTGCCCCCACGGTTCATCAAACGGTAGGGTTAGTTGAGCAGGGCCTGACAGAATTCCATGAACATACAAGGACATGCTCATTCTAAATCATGCCTTGCAGTCATTCATAAGCAATAAAAATACACCACCGATCCCCATGTGATTCACACTGTCACCAGTGTCTCCTTAGCATGGAGACTATTGCCCTTTTTCAGCAGAGTGTGACACACAGCATAGCTCTACAAACTCAGAAATCAGGGAGGGATACACAAAGGTCACCGGCTGACAGGACTAAGACATATTGTGCCCTGAGGAGATCCTCCGAGGAGTGAGCAACTTACTGATTTCACCCTCCCCGGTTTGCACATTCGGGACAATCTCCATTAGTATTCAAGGACAACAGTCATCCTTCAAAAGTCATTTGAATAGGGCAGGATTTCTTTGACTTTCCGGCTTCATTAATGAGAATTGCTGCACGCCAAAGCATATGAGTTCATTGCCATATGGCAATAGAGTGCAGACTGTTGGACATTGTTGTTGGTGCAACGATTGTGCTACAGGACATTCAGGAAAATCGATATGTGTGTGCGGAAAAGGATCAGTCACCGTTTTCAAGCAAATGCCATGATGTACGATGAATGAATGGCAACAAGGAAAACTTCCTTCAGTGGTGAAAGAAAATTTAGCAGCGCCACAACATAGCAAAGTAAACTAGTCAGTTACAAAAAAGTAAAACCGAACATTTTACTTTGAGCTTTCGTCAATATTTTTAATATGATCAAGGGATTAAATGAAATGTGAAAAGGGTCACACTCCAGTATGCCTCAAAATAGTTTTTAGGCCTCTTTTAGGTCATTGTTTTGGTTTTATGGCTCACATATTTAATATATATGTATATATATATATATATTACAGCAGTAAGAATTTGCTTGTGACAAAGGGCACAAGAGGTCACAAGATTTTCCTTGTCACACTGTAAACATTGGTCAGTTGTCGCTTTTCTTTCAAGGGCAGCCTTGAGATGTATGAAGGAACATAAAACGGAAACTCAAGTAAAGTACCTCCAAATATTTATTTTTCCTCCACTGCCATCCTTGCTGAAGCATTTTTTCTTATTCAATCGGTGCAGGGATTGTTGCTTAACTCATTCAGCTGTGAATGGCGTTATAATGTGGGGGTGGGACCCGTGATCTCTACCGCAAGAATGGTCAAACTTAAGCTCTCAAAACTCCCATTATGTCCAAATGATTAATAAGAAAGTGAGACAGATACAGGTAGAAACACATGCTTCAGTGCTCATAGATACATACTGAAAGGGATACACGTACATTCCCACACACTGTAATAATTCAGTGATTCATGAGCCCAGATGTTAGCCGACTGCCAAGAAAGGAGAGGTGCAAGTTTCATCAGCTCCCCACTTCCCTCTCTTCAGCCCCTGCGTGGATGCTGTGTGTCAGAAAGCCTGAGGGGGGAGCAAACGAGATGAAGCTCAGACACTGCTGACTCCATGTGCGGCGGGGGGGGCGTTCACTGGCAGATTGCTGCTAAGTGAGGGATTGCACTGCATGCACTACCCTGCACCAAACATGACATTTAGAGTTTTAAATGATGAGCAGCGGCACGCTCAGCCTCACAGCTTTTGCAAAAACTCTAATCCCTTGTGTGTTCAGTTTGGCTGCAGTGCTGCGTACTGTATTTTCTGGATCAATCAGTGGTGGAAGGGGTATTCGGCTCACACGTGCGAACCGGCCGGTCTCAGTTCGCCTCATGTCGGCTGACGGCGTCAGGCTGCGACTCAGCTTGTCGAATCGCCAGCGGCTAGTTTCAGATCAGGCCAATCAGCTTGTAGCAAAGTCAGCTGGTCATCTCGACCCTCATGTTTTCTTTTCGCCATTGCTCCAATACTAGAAATTCAACTGTCGCAAGTAAGTCACCCTCACTGTCCTCATTCATATTTTAAGACGTTACAAATCACCTCGAAATTATATTTAAGTTCAGTACTTTCTGACTTGGGATCAAATTAACAGGCACTGGACTGGTTTATGGGTCAACGGGAGATTTCTTTTAGTTTAGAACTGCACAACTTCACTCTTCCTTTAGCTTATTCTGTCAAAAACATCCTGGCTGTTCATCTCCTATTCATCCTCTCGCTCTTCCACAGAAACACACACACACGGCGGCAGCAGTAATGGGGATGGGCAGGAGCAGCAGCAAAATCCTGTTTGTGATGTGAATCACAAAATGCTGAACATAGCGTTTGTGTTTACTGCCACAATGAGAGCATGTGTTCTCTAATGCACCTATGAGACGTGCTGTAACATTGTTGGAATATCGTATTACAGCAGCGTACACGATAACCGTGATGTCAGTACACCAGTGCATGCTTTATAAAACCGCACATTATCAATACATAATGTCAAGAGGATTCTGTTAAACTGCAGATATTCATGCTCAATACTGATTTTTATCATTTATTAATGAACTGGGCATACCCTCTCCACGTATCACCAATACTAGAGAACAAAATACATGACACTCTTTGTTTAGATTTATTTACTGCCATAACAATCCTGACAAGTTCTTAAAAAAACATAATAATGTAAAATGTGATGTTTAACCTTTTTGCTCATGCTATGGTCAAGGAAAATACTATAAAATCAGGGCACCTCAAAGATGGTTCTTGTTAACCAGCAATCTAAATCACAGTGCAAGGAATATTAAACTGTAAGTAACCATAGCAACAATACTTAACTTCGTTCCAGACCTCTTAATCTCTGTCTTTACCTCCAATTTGTTAAGCATTTCATACAGGTCTGGTGTTGGGCTTCGTCACAGTGGTTATTTCTGCCATTTGAAGAAACAATTGACCAATCAGAGCATTGTATTAAGACTGGTGATGTCACCTTCCTTCGTGGCTGCATCCATGAGGAACGGCAGCAGGAAAGTGGCGGCAAGCGTGGATGAAATCCACCCAGCTGCACCGGTTGTTCTAAGTCGACTTATTAAAAAGAAAAAAAGCTCTTTTCAAAGTGAGATAATACACTCTAATGTGTTCCAACATAGAAAATAAATGCAAAATGGCACTTAGCTTTAAATATGCTTGGAGTGTATTACCGTATTTCCTTAAATACAAACCGGCAAATATGACCAATTCTACTCATCAGACAGAGGGAGTTCGAAACAAAGGCCTGCCTCTAATACAAGCCTGCTTCAGATAAAGGCCTGGTACCTTCTGCAGTTCAGCTAAATAAAGGCCCCGGCTGCTATCTGAGGACATACGATATCTCTCATAAGTATAATGTTTGTATATCACATGTAGATATGTTAATTTATCTGTGTCTCTCTTTTGCATAATTTCCAAAGAGTTGTGAATATATGAATCTTTTCTACCTTACAAAAGAAAAGCTTCACATGTGGTCGGTGCCTATACATGACATGATGTATATATTCACGTGTGCTTTCTTTACAGGCTGAGGTGAGGATCCCTATAGTTGCACTGAAAACTGGGGAGAGTCCTGACACTAAACGCAGCTTCATCAAATATACTCCCTAACAAACATCACAGCGAAAAGACAGCAGGCGTCATTCAGCAGTTTCTGGGTGTACGTCTCCTCATTAGGACCTTGTGTTGTCTGGGCTATTTACTGGCTCTGTGTTGCCTATTGTATTTTCATTCAGTAGCCGTCCTCCAGTCGCAACTGTTTTCACTCACCCCGTGTGAGCCCAGCCCCGCTGCGACACTGATTTCCCGAATAGTGTTTGTGTCACAGTTCCTGGGAGTCCTGTCCCTCTTCAGAAACAGACATGATTCTCTTTTCCAACTCCCCTAATGGGTCCCCTGTTTTCTTCTCGTCGGTCTTTTGGGAATCTTTTCTTTTTTTTTTTTCGTATTCTTTTCCTGCAGTGGAAATGCGGAGACATTTTGCATCTCAGCCCGTGTACCCAGGCTGTGATGGATGTCATGTTTCCTCTGGAGGTTTTTGTTTATGACAGTCACTATCCATTTCAGTGCATATCGCCTCTGCACAGTATGCTGTTACGTAATGGGCCTGTTGTTTTATGCTGAATTGATTTATACACCTTTCTGTAATGAAATTTTGTGTGTGTATGTTGTGTTTTTGTTTTGGGCCTTGCTCGTTTTCTGCTCTGACCTCCGGTTCCAACGCAGAATGAGATGTTATCCCCAAACATAATGAAGTGCCTGTAACAGCTTGCCAACCTGAGACGTGTCTGCTCTGACATTTGTTGTGGGTTTACCCCTCTGGCACAGAACGCCACCGCGATGAAAGGCTCATATTTCCCACCGTTTGGAGGCAACATTAAGCACAGAACCACGTTGTGCAACTGCAGAAATATCCAGCTGTAGCAGATGTTCAAATGGGTCTTAAACTTCACTTTTCTCAAAATGGCTTAAATATTTGCAAGTGGAGTGAAAAAAAAAAAAAAGAACCTCTCATTGGTTTTCCTTAATAACGTGTAATGACTGCTACGGTCACGGCGATCATTAAGAGAGCTGCACTTCATTTATCAAAACTCACACAAGCTGATTTTGGGGAGATGATTGGCAGTGCCTGCTAATTATGGTGTTAATTATTTAGTACATGTGGAACACTCTGAGCAATGATTTTCACACAGTTACAGAGAGGCAAATCAAATGTTACATGTGAAAGTGTAGCGTAACGTACTGAATAAGCTGATGTATTTGTTTATTGCACTTTTTCCGGGTATCAGGAACTTTACCAAACAGCACCAAAACCTCAATGCGGTTAAATACTAAGTAGGAAAAATAAACCCAACCCGCATCTATTATTCATACATTATTCTCACATTCACACTACTGATGCCACTGACTAACACACCTCTTATCCACATTTACATATTACTAATTACAAGAAATTATTAGTTTATTTTCAGTTAGCCCCTTGAGGCAAACAGACTTGACGTGAGCTCCATTACAATAAAGAATTTCTCTCATTTGCGCGTTTTGTTTTTCCTGGTTTTTTTTTGTCATGACACAGTTGCGTCACAAAAGCTGTTGTTCTCTTATCAATGTGTTTATTTTGAGATTGGGAAACCGTGTTAGTTTGACATAATTCAGATCGTCTGAGAGGGGACAAAACTGAAGACAATAAAGTAGTGGCTAACCCAAAGGTAAGGTTTATTAAAAGTAATTGTCAGGATCGGGTGTGGATGGAGGAGGAATGGAGGGATTGAAGTGCACACAGCCAGTACGCAAAATGTTCTTTAATGACGGCATAACTAAAGATTAACTTACAAAAACAGTAAGTCAGGCAGGGAGCAAAGGAAACGAGGACCAGAGACACAGAAACAGCGTGAACATATAAATAGACTCTTGAGACATAGACTTCTCAGACATAGACGCTGGAAACATAGAACTGAACACACTTAAATACACAGGACACTAACGAGGGGATGGACCACAGGTGAACACAAGGGAACAGGTGAAACCACTTAATGATCAGGGAGACGCGAGGGTGGCAGAGACAGGACACAGACGCAGACACAGGAAACCCAAAACCTAGGAACAACAATACACACACGGAGAACTAAAGCAGTACACACAAGACAGGGAAAATCACACATGAAACACAGACCGGGGGATGACAGTAAGAATGGTCACACACTCACACTCTCTCTCACACACACTCACATTAACAGAACGCTTTCATTAACAAACATTTCTATTTGGCCTAAGAAATAAGGCATTATTCACTAATAAATGCATTATATTGATCGCCTGCATTTCTTTCAATGTAAAAGCGCTCCGCATGCACAGGCCATGCTGTTGGAGTGGGAGTTCATTATAAAATACCCTCATCCCACTGCCAGCACGTAAAGGTCCACGTGTGCTCGTGCAATCAGAGGCAACATGACCTCGATGCTGCTGCTTTGAGCATGCACTTATTTCGAGCGCATGCTGAGAGGAAATAATAAATAATGAAGGCTGGCAGCTGATGTTGCCAGTGAGAAACAAGGTGGGAAGGTGTCACATCAAGCATCATCTGTAGGCGCAGTGGGTCAATTGCAGAGCGGTGATGAATATTCCCTGCACCGCTTGTGTATCACCGTGCTCGTGGAACAGCAGTGTGCTGTTAACTCGGCTTGTCTAGTTTAACTGCTGTTTCCCCCCCTGTAGTCTTGCTGCTGCATGAAAACAAGAAGACCTACCTTCCCATCGACCCCATATATCCACGGCGGACTCTGCAGACTCCTGGAGAATAAGCTGATGGAGTTGTCAGTCTCTACCACATCACGCTTGATATGGCTTGAATGCAGATGAGCCATTGACAAATTGCTTTTTGCCAGGAGCTTCACCCAGAGGTAAAAGCACCAGGTTCACTCCACAGCAGCAAGGGTGGAGTGATTTATAAAGAGGCAAAGGCACGTCTTTGTCGGGCCTCTGGCATTGACAGGCGCTTCATCAGCGTCCAGATTGGGTTTCATGGTCAACTAGAAGGCACTGATGCGGCAAGAAGAGATTGGCATCTTCTATTTTCGCTGCCTTTGCATTGCCTCTCGTCTGACTGGCAAACACTTGGCATCAGGCAAGAGAACATAGAGGCGACAGGCGGAGTCAGGTGACAAATCTACTGTACAGTACAATCTACTTTGGTGGTAAAGAGTGATTGGTGGTTGGCATTATATTTTTTGATGTTGTAATTATCAGCAAATCCAATTAAAACCCCAAAACTAAACTAACACTTATGCCACCATGTCATAGAACTCCGTAGTCACCTCAATGCTGTTAAAACGCACCTCGTGCAGCTTTTGATGAACACTTTTAAGCGCTTTATTGCGCAACAACTAGCTAAACTAATAAGAGCGACTGCATTTTCGGTCTAAAGCACAGGTGATATGTGTCACTGAGCACGCTCGGACATGCTGGTTGTTTCTCAAGTTCTCTCGGCTAATTAGAGCTGCTTTTGGACTTTCCTTAACATTCGGTTTTCTCCTTTCGTTTCCCCCCATGCAGCTCAAGGGTTGGGAAAATCATCTTATTTTAGTCTGACAGTATCATAAATATTCTTATATGAGCTTGTTCCAGCTTTTTGACGACGCTATGTGAAATTTTCATCCATAGTGAGAGAGCAGATGGAGGCACCGAGACAACAGCGAGACTAAAAAGGAATAAACAGCACTGGCTGTGTTCATCATAATGAAGGAGCATGTCACCCAGGCCAACAGTGTGGATCTTTTATATGGTTCTGGACAACATTAGATGGAATCACGAGCAAATTCGGACCAATGATTCTTGCTAGTATAATACATTTATAGCTATTATCATGGGATTTGTTGATAATTAAACTATATTCGGAGGCAAGAGAGCCATCATTTTATTAAATCTGTTCAAATCTCACACTGGGGATTGCGGAAAAAAACCCAAAGCAGATCAATATCTAACACAGTATACGTGAGTGAGGCTTGGTGCCCGCCATGCAAACCCCGAGCTCCGCAGAGAGGGAGAAGAAACAAATAGCGTGCTGCGCTGTAGTTGCACGACTGCGCTCCCCCGCCAGCGTTTCGTGAGCCATGTGATTGACTGGGATCCGAAGCGAGGATGAAAGTGGTTTTGAGACGGTATGAAAGGAGATAATGACAACACAGATCAGGGCGATATCCAAAGCGAGTGTTCATTTGTCACTTACCATGTCTGCCTCCCGCTGCGAGTCTCGAGGTAACGCGGTGACGAGAGGCACTTTAAGGCTACAGAACTTACATCTCCAACAGAAGAGGATATTAGAGTCCTTGTTAATGGTGGAGTCTGGATCATAATGAACAAAGGGGAAATAATGATTATCATTAATGGGCTTGGGGAAAGAGGGCGAGTCAATGGGACTGCTTTTCATTTGCCTCTTTAGGGCCACTGAAGAGTGATGCATCTCTCAGTAGACTGTTGTTAATGTGCCATCAGGGGCTTCTGCAAAGCTACCGCAATGAATAATAAGTTTAATGATGTTTGTTCTCTGTGATGACACATCTACAGTTCTGGGTACCCACTTAGTATTAAACCACCACTCAACTGCAGGCACCCCACCACTTACACTGCACTCCGGATTTTGTTATTCATAGTGGTGCGTAGGAATATATTTCATGCTATAATATTCCTGTCAAAAATTGATTCTTTCTCCTGCAAAATTATAGATGATTATGAATGTTTTTTTTTTTCTTTTCTACTGTCAGGTACCATTCTCCCAGTGTGAGAATAAATGGGTTCTCATTTCATTCAAAGTGCCTTGAATTTCAAATAATATGACCTTTTTAATATGCCCTCCCATTCCACTGCTGCATGATGGTCCAGCAGGCTTTTGAAAGGTGCAATTGACAGGTGGGCACAATATGCCTCGGTCTGGACAGGCATTTTTATTGAAATCACTATTTGAATGGAAATGAGTCGGAGGCCCCCAGGTGTCCTCTTCAATTTACATCTCAAATCTAGATTGATAAAATGATAATAGCCACTAATTAACTGGTGTTTACAGACCAAAGTCATATTAAGAATCATTTTTTCCCACCCACACTTCTTTGTTTCATATACTGAATGTGTGAAGTGCAGGATAGACACAAAGGAGCACTCCGTCGAAGGGCCAAACGCCTATTTTAAAATACAGCATTTTGTCTGAAGCTATTTCTCATTTTCCGACAGTAATTTACACCTTGTTGCTAGAAGCATACATGCAACTCTTAAAGTTGAACAAAACACAGTACACAGCTACAGGTCGAGAGACGGTCAGAAATCAACAGCTTTCTCGAAGAGAAAATACAAGAATACAGCTTTTATAGTATTCTGGAGGCAAATAAACTTATTTCCATTGGCCGTTGTAAATGTTATATAATTTTGGACATATAGGAACTTTCCAACTCATACAGAATCCTGGAGTTACAGTTTGCAGAACAGAAACGTTTCCATATAAAGGACCATGTAGCTGAACTTTTTGATCTCTTACATAAAAGTCACATTGCTCTACACACACATACACAGAAACTTAAACACATGAAACATCAAACTCAGACTTCATGTTCTATTATATTCTGGCTTTGTGGCCTTTCGGGGACTCAAATGAATCAACAGGTGGCTTAACACAGTCTCTCAAACTGTTAGGTTATAAAACGAGGATACATTGAGATGAAATCATTTGAAGCATAGATTCCTCCACAAGGACAGGATTATATGACAACAGTACTTCTGACTAACAGCAGTGGTTCCTAACCCGGAGGCTGGGACCCCGCCAAGTTCGTAAGACACATCTGAGGGGTTTCGAGATGATTAAAATGATAGAGGAAGAAAAGGGTAGTTTTGTCTCAAATCTTTGCTTTTGTACTTGTAAAATCCTGGGCCTCTAAAACAATTAAAATGAAAGAATTTATGAAGGGAGAATTATTCTTTGACTCTGCTTATAGATATATGCAACCTGTGACTTTGGCTGGTGAGCAGGCAGTGCTTGACTTTAAAAAAAAAGATCACAAGAAGTGATGGGAACCAGTGACGTATGTATTATTTTTACTCAGTTTTATTTGGCCATGTAATTAGCGTTGCGGTGACTGTTGTGGAGTAGCCAAGAGCAGACAGAGACTCGGGTAAGTAAGAATAAACAGAGGGACAGAGCTACAAACACATAACCAAGAAGATCGCAGGAGATCAGGCTAGCACGTAGACTACCACTTGAGTAGAGGCAACGATCTGGCGATGAGAACCTGTGTAGAGAAACCGTGTAGAAAACCCGTGTAGATATACTGCAGGCTGATGAAGTTGGTGGATTGCATGTGTGTGTGACGAGGTAACAGCAATAAAACAAGAAAACAACCCCCTTTAAACCCTCCAAATCCATGACAATTAGCTCCTTTTTGAACTGCCATTACTTGGGAAATGTACAGCGACGGGGGTCGGATGCTGGTGACGAGTTCGTCTCCCAGAGTCGGTTCACGGGAAAAGTTAAGGATTTACGGCTACTAAACATGTCCAGGCTAGGGTAAATAAAACAATGTTTATGACATGACATAAAAAAAGGGGAACTGCATTTATTGAAGTTGAAAGTGCACATGCACTCTCCGGCTTCTTGTCACAGCACTATATCAACACTCTTGTCAGTTTTTGCTCATTTCGCCTACACGTAGTCCTTTGACAGCAGGGAAACACTTTTGTCTTCTTATGGACAGTCCAGTATTTGCATTTTAAAGACATCATGCACATCTCACATGATTCTGCAAGGCCAGGCTGTACACATGCCACACATTACTTTGCTGTGAGCACCCTATAGACCCTCCATATAGATGATTTCCCAGATGAGCTCTGAAAATTAATGAGCTGTCTGTTCGGCGTTAACAAGGAAAACCTCTGCATTGTGCAGCCTTCAATGATGCCGATGAAAGGTTATAGCCAAATCAAGTATTGTCCCCATAGCTGCATCGCCATGGTGACTGCTCACACAGGGCATCAGTGGTTCGAGGAAGGAAATGACAACAAGAGGGAAAACAAAGGGTCAGCTCAATTAACCTCGTAGATGTGCTTACCATGCAGGAGTTTCTATAGATGCCACGGCGACAGCTAGCTTTAATTGGTCATGGCAAGGGGTTGCATATAATAACGCTGATGTTTGAAGTTTAAAAAGGGCCACTGCGAAAGTGCTGTGTAAACATGGAATTACATGCTAATTAATGCTAATTTCAATTACACAAGGAAACTCGATCAGGACGGTTCAACAGTTTGTTGGCAAATGTAAAATCTGAAAAGTGAAAATCAAAAGGTTTGCTGTTTGTAAGAGTCAAACAAAGATTTACTGTTTAGATTTTATGACGTAAAAAGGTGCTTTTTCAACTTTCAAAAAAAAGATTTTGAGAACTTTTTATGAGAAAAAAAATAAAATGAAAGCTTTAAACTTAATGCCGGCTACAGAAAGGTCATCACTGCCCTGTGAGAGGACACTGACATTTCGGGTTAACAAACAAAAGCTATGGACATCAGTCTTCCAGCGTGTCATTCTGTTGATGAGAAGAAAGCACCGCTGCTCATTATGCAGGACTCCAGTTTGTGCTGGCGCGTTCTGCAGTCCATTAAAACTATAACCACTCCAGCACCATTCACAGCGAAATCAGCATTCTCCTGCTCAGAGAGCCTGTCACACAGCGTTTGTACTTGAATGCGTCGGCCGTGTGGTTCATGAAGCAGAACTCCTCAAAACAGCCCAGCTCGGGGAGTTGAGAGTGTTTACATGGCTGTTAGCAGACGTTGCCCATTGCGTCTGACTGCAAGCACCGGACAGTGGTGGAAGAAGTATTCGGAGCCTTTACCTTTAGTAAAAGTACCCATACAACAGTGTAAAAATACTCTGTTGCAAGCAGTCACAATCCCTCTTAAAAGTACCTAAGAAAGTACTCTTTCTGCAGTAAATTATATTTGACGACATATTTAGATTGTTAATACTGATGCATCAGTGTGTAAACAGAATTTTGCTGTAAAATTAGGTAGTTTAGTCCAGTGTTTCCCAACCTAGGGGTTCGGAGCCCTCCTAAGGGTCACAAGATAAATCTGAGGGGTTGTGAGATGATATAACTGGAGCAGAAAGAACGACGAACAAACAAAGTTCTGATGGACAACAAAATATATATTAAGTGAAACTATGTGGAGTTCTTGTAAGCAAAGTTTCAATTTCACATTCAACATTTCTCACCAAAATGCATTGCTGAATCTATTTCCTTTGCTCTTCCACATTTGAAAAGGCGTTTTGTTGAACATTTTAAAATCCTGCATTGCTTCCATCCATGTCTGCTTGCTAGCAGAGCTCTCCGTCCCTGCCTTTTGCCGGCCCATTGGTGCATTTCTTACCGCCATCTGTCGATCACTGGATTAATGTGAAATCATTGGGAGGACTGTGCATCGCGTCACCCGCCTGTGCACGTGCGTCCTCATGCAAGAGACAAGCAAAATGGGAACCCACCCATTTTCATCTTGACTAGCTGCAGCTGTCGGGCTGCTATCCAGTCAACCTTAGGGAACACATTTTTTATTTATTTATTTTTACAAACATGCCTGGTCTTCTCTTCTTTGTCAAATCTGCTGCCTTAGCTTATGGCAGACAGAGATGGAAGCTGGAAAACCTGCTACTGGAATATTGGCAACCTCTGTAGAAAATTGTGTAGGGTAGACTGCACACGTGGGATATCACCAACATACCTTTGAAGGTGCAACCTGCTGTAAAATTTGTTTGAAAAGCTCGTGCATGGGGCTAACCGATTGCTTGCCAGCCAGCTGTACTGTGCTCGACGCAGTCAGCCTCTCCCTTTCAGCAATGCACTCTGTATCTTTGACTTTATATTACAACATTTGTGAATATATATATATATATATGAAAGTTGTATGTACATGAATGGAGACTGTCATGAAGCACTAACAACATTTTACTATTTACACTGATTAATTAAGATACTGGAATAGAAAGTCATTGTACAATGGAGTGCTGCCATACACACAAACACATATCTAGTGGGTGCTGTATTTGGTTTAGTCTAATCTCCCAGAGACTGATAATGGGAGCCGGGTGCTTTGAGTGGGGAAAAGATTAGTCAGGTTTGATATGCATCTACACAGTTCCATCATCTAAAGCCAAAGCTGGACAAAGCTAGCTGAATGCTAACGCGCTGGGGCCACAGCTAGACCTCTGTTTTTTCATGAAATGGAGTTCAAGTGAGCTCTCAAAAAATCCATCTGGCGTGCCCTTCACAATGTATCAAATAGATGCACGTGCATGTTTGACTTTTGATACTTCGGGCTGCATGGAAATGACTCGGTGCTTGCTTTGCTGCAGCCAGGTGCAGATAGGAAGGCGGGACATGTAAAATGCATGATCTGTTTAACCGACGCACACCGTACACGGGCAATAAAGCTGTCACTCAGCACAAAAGGCATGGAGGATCATGTATTGCAGTTTGAGAAACACCAAATGACAAACGCGTCATGATGACAGCAACGCTGGTGAACCTAGCTGGTCTCATAAACTCTCACAGTATTGTAATTCGTGTTCTTGCAAGCGCATGCAGCTCATACATAGTCATAAATGTTATGCATTTCCTTCTGTTATTCTTCCATGTCTGCTGTCAAAGTTCAAAGCCTTTGAAATATTTCTCAGAGTCTCTTTGAAGAAATTTAAATTTTACATGCCCTGTTGATTTAATCAGACAGATTATGCTGCCTTTGCACAACAAAGGGAGAACTGTCATGTGCCAAGTAAAGACAGTATGCGTCCACAAAGTGGGAGTTAAATTATTATGTCACTTGAATTATTCATGATTTAGTAACGCCTTACGCATCTCTCATGGCCAGTGGTGAGACCCAGAGCTTTTTTTTTTTGTGTTGTTGTTGTTGTTATCTTGAGTTGAAATGCTGAGTGCTGACAGCTCAAGCGTGATGGTTATTCCTCAGAATTGGTGCTGTAACATTTAGGCTCCTCACCAACATGGGCTCCCCTGATTTTTCAAAAGTTATTACCGTTTCGGTTCAGCGCGTACCATGGGGGACGACTTTGTCAATGTTGGGTTAATTTGTTGCGAAGTGATATCGAGACTGGCGTAGATAGCGGTTCGGTGTTGTGACACGCAGAACGAACATGTGCAGGGCCTCAAAGCTGCTTGCGTGCTCGCCATTAAAATGTCTCAAAGTGTGTTGCGGCTACACGCTACCGACGGCTACAGATGGAGTGTGAACCGTGTAAGATGAGATGCCCCAGGCAACTGTGTCCAAACTCATAATAAAGTGAAAGAAAGAAATACACACACACACACACACACATACGTATATCAAAGACCTGCACGCAACCTTCAAACAGACAGCCAGGCACACACAAGCTGTAATCCCTGCCTCTTAGCCTGCTGTTGTTTTTCTCCTAGCTTTTTGGGGGTCTAAAAGCTTGGGTCTATCTCGACAGCAGATGGGGGGGCACAGCTGGTGTTCCCCTGTGCCACACAAGTAGTGCCAGTGGAGATGGATGTTGAAGCCTAATGTATGCGGGCACACAAAAAAGGAATCACACTTGCGCCGGAGAAAAACGGCTGAACGAGTTTTCAGACTCATCCCTGGTGCCTTTTGGCCGTCCGTGTGGAGGTTTACACAGCCCAGGAGCTGTAGATTAGATTTCTGCTTTGTTCTGAACCTTGTTTAATGACCAAAGGTGCTCGCGGACCCATGTGAACACGTGCCCTCTCTGTTGTGGAACTCTCCTCATGAGAAAATTAGATATTTGGCAGTATACGTATGAGTAAGTGAAAGTTTAACATTCATTCAGATGAACTTTTTATATCTAAATGAACTGATTTGTTGACTGACTGACTTGACACAGCTGTGTCGCATGTCAATCCAGGTTGTTTTTTTAGATTCATTTGGATATATATGGATATTTTTAAGAGCTGAAATATCTTGAATGGAGCTTCCTCCTTATCTTTCAGTAAACACTTTTATTAAGAAGAAATACATTAGCGCCCTACATTGCTGTGACTCGGACCGAGATAAGGTGTGGACAATGAATCGGATGAGAGGGTAGATGTCGGGGTAGATGCCCAGCGCAGGTAAGAGTGGAAAAATAGATTCAAGAACCTATAATTGTGTGGTTGAATCATGAAAATATAATGGACGTTAGGCCTTTTTCACAGCAGACATTTTGACATTTTGAGGTGTTACTAATAACATTAACGACGGCTCCGTTCTACACCGACTATGCCAGGACAGCGTGACACTGAGACAGCGCGCACAATACCACAAATCCTGAAACCCGAAGCAGGTAAATGGAAGTCAGCCATCATTAATATTATTATTTAAGAAAAGGTTTCATTCTATTCACAGCATATTTCTTTTGAAATCTGTGTGTAGGAAAAGAAAACATGTTCAAAATCTAGAGAGGTCAGACGCTCGTTAAGGTCGTTACGTCTTTGTTAAGCTCGTTAGATGTCAGCTCTACTGTGATTGGCTGCTATGTTCACTTTCACTTGGACACTAAGCTGAGACAGGAGCTGTTTCATGGCCAGTACATGCTCCCTGTATACTGTGCAGGCAGACGTACAGAATTAAGAATTTAACCTTGCCTGATGCAGCCATGCATACAGCACACATACAGTGGCAAGAAAAGGTAAGTGAACCCTTTGGAATGATCTGCATTTATGTATGAATTTGTCTTAAAATATGGTCTGATCGTCATCTGAGTTACAATAATGAACAAACACAATGCGTTTTAACTAATAACACAGAAATTATTGTATTGTTCTTCGTCCATATTGAATACATCTTTCAAACATTCGCAGTGTAGATTGGAAAAAGTATGTGAGCGCCTAGATTTCAACAAGAGCTTATTGGTGTTAGGACCTCACTGAAATGAGATTGGAGTTGTGGTTTGAGTTACTTTAACTGGTAAAAAGCACATAATTATCCTGTAGGATATCAAGACACCCTACAGGATAATGACAGAAATGACAGAGTGGCTGTCCGCCACCTGAAGCTCAGAAGTTGGGTGAGGCAGCAGGACCCTACACGTCGAAGTAAATCTACTGCAGAACGGATTATGGCTGAGCTGAAGCAGTTCAGCGAGGAAGAATGGCCCAAAATTCCTCCAGAATGTTGGGCAGGTCTGATCCGGAGCTGCCAGGAGCGCTTGTTTGAGTTTATTGCTGCCAAAGGACGTTCGACCAGTTATTAAATCCAAGGGTTCACTCATTCTTTCCCACCAGCACTGCGAATGTTTAATGGGTGTGTGCAATAAAGACATGAAAGAATATAATTGTTTGTGTGTTATTAGCTTAAGCACATTGTGTTTGTCTGTGAAGATCAATCAATCGCAACCATATTACAACGGGAAAGCAGGGACATGGTGAAAGAGCGCATATAGTGCACTTGAACTCATTCAAACTCCCAACTGTGCTGGTGGCTCAGCGGTCAGAGCAGCTGGCCAGAATGTGGTTTGATCAGTGTCTGTACTTGCAGGAACAATCTGGCAAAGCGAAATGGTCAGAATGCGATAGCACTACTCGACGTACCGGACACATTAAAACGCTTGTGCGTTTAATTTGAACAAATGTAGCGTAGGACTTCAACACATCTCTCTAGCTGCTCAGTCCACTCTTGCCGGAATGAAGGAGTTACACCTTCCTAATGAGAGCGACGCCAGAGTCTGCCAGCTTTGGCTGGTGAAATGCCTTTGCTAAGTGTCCAGGTGAAATCGCACCTTTTCACTCGTGTGTGTGACCAGCTGGTGCCCTGCGATGCTTCCATTTCCCTCCTGGCCTCTCTCCCAGCCTCTTAGACCAGGATGAGGCTGGTGCAGGGTGTTTTGCACCTACAGCTTCTAACCCTTGACGCCTTTCCCTCTTTCATCAAGTCAAAGCCCAGCTGCCTCCCCCGTCCACTCAAAGTGCCAGTTGATGTTAATCAGTTAATCGACACAGCGAGCAGATAGGGCAGGTTGTAGGGGAACAACAGATTAAACACAAGATACATAAGGTGTTAGTGGTGCAGAATCCTTCGCGGAGTTTGTCTGGTGTACAGGTATACAGCCACTTTGATGCACTTCCATCACTCTAGATGTGACCTTGTCGTTAACACACTTCTGATTTCCAAGCGGCCAGAGCGTCCGCCCTTGTGTCTTGACTTACAGTTGACTCAACTTTTGCTTGAAGTAATTTCGCTGATGCTTTCTCCACATCGCGTTAAACAATCAAAGAGGGTTGCGTCGATAGAAGCCTAAAGTCCCAAAGGGGATCAACAAGGTGCGACTTCACTCAGACCCGCAATGTGATGGTATAGATAAAGGTAGGTTGGACACGAGGCACCAGCGATTAACACCAAATGTCAGCAGGCGTTTGGGTGTAGTGCTGACCATGGCTGGAGTCCAATCTCCTTTTTCCTTTTCTTCTACGATATATATGCACATATACTGTATATGAAAACAGCTTTTCATGTTTGGTTTATTTCTCCAAAAAGCTCATGAATTTCTACGGATCTGTCAAATCCTCCACATTGATTTGTTGGGTGTCCATGGGTGTATGATAAGAAACAGAAGAGATTAAAGTGCATGTCAATCACTTGGGTTGCTCCAGCTGTTTGCACACAGTGAGCATAGCTAAAGATATCAGGCCCACTTTTCATTTGCTGTCACTTATTCTTGCGCAGTATGATTTCATTCCTGCAGACTTGAGAATTGTTTGACTTACATAAGCCATCATAATGACCATAAAAGTCTTTGGTTTGTTGCGGTTTTTGTTTTTATTGTCTTTTCACTGAGCCTTTGAGTTGAGTGTTTGCACACATTTCGTTCCACTCTCCTTACTGTCAATCATTTGACGCCCACAGAGGTATTAAAAAAAAAAAACGAAACACAAAAGGTCTTTGCCAGGAAACAATCCCTCAGAAAACGTAACTGTAAAAACTTTGTTGCAGCCTTTGTTTGTGGCATTTCTGGCAGCAGCTGGTTGCAAGCTAAAGCGTGTGCTTTAGAAAATTGAAAAATGACTTGATGATGAAAAAAATAAAATTCCAAAAATGATATGCATTGTATTAAAAATGACAAGTAGACGGTGGTAAACAGGCTGTAACTCTAAATGACACTTTATTCTCTTTGAATATGACTTAATGTTCTCTGGTCTCAGTATTGCCTTGATGTCTAACTGCCCTTGAACTCAATTGAAATTTATGACTGTGACACGCTGTTCTCAGCTGGAGTCCTGACGCCACCCTTCAGATTTCTGGAGGAAGGATTTTTTTTTTTTCTTTCACCACAGGACACAACATACCCCTAATGGTGTTAATACCAAGAGAGTGTGAGGAACTGAATCAGTCCTAAATATGCTTTCTGCTGTACAACTTGTAAACTAATACCAGCTTATAAGTGTATTTCCATTATTATAGTATCCCCCCCCCCCATGCTCACTTTGAAGTTGACTCTGTGAAAGCAACTGTAATCTGTAATGATTTCAGCAAAGCATGTTGGACTGTGGCAATAGCTTTGATAAAAGGGGATATAGAACCCTTTGAAGCCCCACTGACTACCACTTGGATTCAGACCTAAATAAAATGATTATTTCTCTCTTTCTTTTTTTTTAAATCTTCTCCCTTCTCTCTCTTTCTTCTCTGGGCAAAAACCTAAAATGGCGGTAGGGAGAGATGTTTGTGGCTTCAGACATTTAGCCGTGCGTTCAAAATGCACATACACCCGGAAACATTTCGGTGCTGATGGTTTAAAATAAAAAGGTATGGTGAACAGCAGACTTCCCACAGCAAAATATTCATTTTTGTCAAAGTGTGACTACCAGGGTAAATGATCATGCAGCACTTAACGCCTCCTGACATTTCTTCAGAAGTCCCTGGGGACATTAGCGGAGAGAAAGGCAAAGAGTTCAGGACAGATAAAAACACTGCATTTCACTGAAACATAATGTCCTCTCTTTTGTGCCCTGTGTTTTTTTCCCTTATTTTTTCTCTGAGAACGTATACAGTGGATCTGTGGTAATTGGACCGGAGATTGGATCAGCATGAGGTTTTTCTGTCGAGAGATTGTCACTCTGGTCACAATGCCTACTAAAAAATTCACTAGAGAACAGAGAACAAGACATTACAGGCTGGCTGCAGCTTATAGTTCTGAGTGTTGGTTTGAATACGCCTGTTGGGGAAAATGTGTTAAAAAATACACTGAACTCCAACTGTCTGGGCAGCTCTACAGGTGTAAAGGATAAAATGATCAGCCCACACAGGTCTTTTAACTTAATTAGAGCCCTTCTCAGGTCTGTTGGGGATTGTACAGACTGTGATTGACATCTCCCTGCCTTTTCTGTTCTTTTTTTCTTCCACCTTTGAACATTCGTATTAGTAAATGCAGTATGTAGGCCTCCATGTAATTGAAATAAAAAAAATAAGAGGGTAGTCATTAAAGCTGCATTTATAAATACTGTTTTTGAAAAAAAAAGGGTCAAATCACTACATTTAATGTAAAAGCGGTTGGGGAAATTGTAGTAACTTAAATGCAAGACGGCAGCAGCTACAAGTGACGTCGTTGCAAGTTAATTCATTTTCCACAACACCTTTCCTGCAAATGTTACACAATCAAAGCCTTGTTAAGAAATGAAGGGTGAGGGTTTCTGTCCACTGAAACGCTAGAAGGATTTTAATTTATACTTATACTTAATTTAAACTTATATAGGAAGTGTTGATTAACATCGTGATGCAGTAACTTTAAAAGGGCAAACAGGAGCGTATCAAAATGAGGCTTCATACTAAAATATGACCAATTATACTCATCAAAAAGAATTAGAAACAAAGGCCTGCCTCTAATACAAGCCTGCTTCAGATAAAGGCCTGGTACCTAGAGCAGAGAAATCACAGTCTTGACATTTGTCAGTTCAAAGGGAACGGGAGACAAAGTAATTATTTGTAGAGACTGGTACTAATGTGACCACAACTAATGACGCCAGAATCCTCACTTAATCCTGTCCCCTATGCTTTTGTGTCAGGACTTTGCAACTAAATGCCTCCTGGCATTTCTTAGAAAGTCACTGTGGACATTAGAGAAGAGAAAGGCCCAGATCTCAGGATAGATAACAACACAATGTCCTCTTTTGTGGCCTGCGTTTTTTTATGTTTGTTTTATTTTCTGAGGACATACTGTGGATCTGTGGTAATTGGACCGGAGATTGGATCAGCATGAGGTTTTTCTGTCAAGAGCTTGTCACTCTGGTCTAGAGATGCCAACTAAAATATTCACTAGGGAACAGAGAACAAGACATAACAGGCTGGTGTTGACAACACCTGAGTGGGTGCGTTTAAAGGCACTTTTAAGGAAAGGAAAAGAAAGCAGAGGAAGAGTTTGGCCTCACCTTGTGGACCTTCATGTGCTTCTGGACGGCTAGCTGGTGATGGATTCTCTAAGTTTGTGTTCATGTGAAGCAAATTTGAACTGTTTATCTGAACTCTGCAGCCTTCACTGCTTTCGCCTTTTCATATCCGTCCACTGACAGTCAGTCATGTTGCATTGTCGAACCCACAGAATCTTGTTTAAAATTCTAGCGGAGATCCCGACATTTGTTAAGACATCAACTGTGCCAGGCTGAATTTTGAAAAAGTTTGAGTATATCACAATGAATGAGTGGAAATCAGTTAAGTGAAAGTCTGCGTATTATTCAGGCATTTTTGATGCACTCTAAAGTAAATTTTGTTAAATCAAATCATGCAAAAAGATTTGCTCCCACTCCATCTACAGTCAAAGAACAATGAAATCTATGTCCAATATTCAAGTTTCTGTTGACAAGCATCAGTTTGGTTGAACCTAATCGAACCAAACACAAAATTGCATAAAACTTCAACTTTTCCACCGTGGTTCAGATCAAAGAACACTAGATGTGATCCCAATCTGAAATACTTGTATGGATTGGAAGTAAGTGGGGTTTCTTGCACCATGCAAAACACTCACAGGAGTCTTGATCTGCATTCATAAATGTGAGTATGCGGTCTCGTGCGACAAGCTGGCATCACGTTAAACTAATTAATCAGGGGGATGTTTTTAAGCTAAAGCTGCACGTCCCTGAACGTACAGTAGAAATCATTACATTTATGAGATTATGCCTAACTAATTTCATTGGGAGGGCTGGGCTTTAACACACAAATAAGCTTAGCTCAGCAGACTGACAAAAGAGGCAGATTAAGGATGCTGTGGAGGACAAACACAAATGAAAAAGAGCATCAATCATTTATAGATGTGGTCTCACAAAACCAGGCTTGAGGTATAGTTGTTTACTACACTCCATCCTTTCTAGATCTTATCCTCTGCCACTCACACAGAGTTCATTCATGGCAGGGATGTGTAGGAGATGCACTGTGAAGAATTTGCACTTTAACCAGTAATTTAATCTTGCATTGAGTCCTAAAATCTTCGGAGAGGAATGCCTTTGATAGAGTGGAAGTGGTCTCTCACTCTAACACTCAGCAGCATCCCGCAGACCGAGGCACGTTGTTATGACAGGCTCCATCTTTCATAATTCTGCCGTTTGATTACAACTGCGTGATGATTGATGAAGCCCACCGGTTGCCTTTAACGCATCACGCTGGGGCTCGAGGTGGTACGGCGGGCTGACACGAAGTGGGGATAATCCGAGCCACGCAGTGAATTACAGTTTGTAACTGAATCCATTTGTTAAATAAATGTTCAGATCTTACAGTTCTAAAAGCTTAATTGAGTCAGATAATTAAGCTAAGATTATGCCAATGCCAAGAAGATTTGACATTTTATCTTTAGCGTTCCCGCTGCATTTAACTTGTGAAGTTTTTATTCATTTGTATAGGTGGATAATTAATGGCATTACTTGCAGCATCTGTGGCTTTGCTGTTTCTAATGGCTAGTGGTCTGTAAAGATTATTTTTTGTATCTGTGGAATATTTTTTGGGGGGTTTCTGCAGAGCTGCTGTGGCAGGAAGGTCTGCTCTGACCATGGTGTCATGTGGTGCATGGCTGGATAAAAATAAATAAATGCCTGAAAAGATGCCTGGAAGCTTGGCTTTCAATAATTTTCACTTCATCCCACAGTGCAGGAAATGTTTGACAGGCACAGGGGAGGCAGAAACAGGAGGAAGGCAGGAATAAATGACTTTACATCTGCAAAGACAAAAAGTGGCCAATCATTTATGGTAGTCACAAACATTAGACACCCATCAACTTTATGGGTGCACATATTTGTCAGCGTCGCAGCAGTTTAGCTTGAGAACTGGCAAATAGAATAGCTCTCCTCGCTGTCTCAGTTTACTAAGTCAGCGTTGATGCTAAGCTTATTGTGCTCATGAAAGATATTGGATGGATGTGTGTTGTCTTGGCTTTCAACTTGTTAGTAATCAAAATGGGAAACTAATCCAGACTTTCGATTTACTTTTAAATAGGTACTTTTCACACGCAAACTGCATGAAAAGAGGATTCCGTACAAAAAGACATGAGTCAAAGTTTTTAGTGTGCAGAGATGTTAGTGCTTTATCCCAGGAGGCAGTTAGCTTAGCTACCCCAGAGACTGTGCTCCAAAATGCACTTACTCTACTCGGCTTACTAATTAGCAGGTTTCTTTTCTGTTTAATGTGTACACAAACAGAGACGTGCAATTTTCTGTTAGGTTTTTAGATGATACGTTACTATACCATAACAGTGGCTGGGTGAAGTCTGGCAGGCTAAGCTAACCATCTCCTGGCTCTATAGATCCATACTTAAGGCAAATATACAGCATATATGATGGTGGCAACAATTTTTCTCATCTAACTCTCCGCAGGAAAGCAAATAATTTCGCAAAATGTTGACCTCTTCCTTTAGACACGGAATGATGAACACTGGCAACAATTGAGCCGTTCCCATCTTCCACCGAGAGCTGAAAAAGCTCTTTAAAAAACACTTCACGTTTCCCACAAACCATACTCGCCTCTCCCAGGTCTCCATGCTCAGCTTGCTCTGCTGTAGTACTTGTTTTTTCTTTCCTCTATCAGCTCTTGTTTCTCATTTCCAACCACTTCTTCCCGACACTTTCAGATATTAATAATGATCCCAGGGTCATAGCAACATTATTTTTACATGCCAGAGCACTTTGACCACGACCCTTGTGCAGATAGATGGCTACGGGTTGCTTTCAATGCTGCAAATTTAATCTCTAGCTATTTGCATTATTTTTAAAAGATAATTCAACGTAAGCTTCTCTGCTAAATAGCCACTCAAAATGATGGATTGTTCGGAAAAGAAGTACAATTCGAAGCTGCGTTCTTACAGTAGGTTATAAAGAGCTGTTTCCCCAGAGCTGTTCAACCTTTTGTCCGCAGGCAGGCAAGACAGTCTTTGGCTATGCAGGCGAATATCAGTGTCAGCAGTGTTCAGTCACCCTGCCTGTGCTTATCAACTTACCCTTTTTGCCATTTCCACCGTATCAAATATAATTATCTTTATTCCCGGGGCCCCACGCGCTCTGGTTTTTTTTTTATTTCCCACTGTAACCTGTTATCACATGTTGACTGGCACGCCGGACTCCCGTCATTTATCGCTCTCCTAACATGCAACCCAATATGGTTCATTTTTCAATCTCTCTACACCCCCGTGATCCCCGCCTCCGTTATCGAGCCCTCTGGCCACTCTAAAGATACCACTGGACGTTTGCTGTGGCTGCAGTTCAAAGGCTAAGAACCCGAGGGAGTCATCTTGTGTGCTACTCCTGACCTGCTTCACCAGATGAAAGGCCTTTTTTTTAAAAAAATTCATATAATGCAACAGACAGAGAAAATGATGTCGCCACTTGCACCACTTATTTCCTACTTTGCTCAGACCTTTGACACATGCATAGGTACTGAAGATCAGCAGCTTCTCTTATATGTGGAACATTTTTATTCCACTAATGATCAGAATAGGTGCTCAAACAGGATATAAAAAACCCATTGAAACACCTTCATTAGAATAAACTTGCTCATCATTTTATTCAGATTTAATGTGCCGGTCAAACCTTGAATTTGTCAAAACAAAAAATGGCATCCAATACGTTATCTTTTTGGAATACACATGCTCTTTCCATGTCCCTGCTTGCACACGATATGTAGCATTTTCCAGAGTGCCGGTGCCGCAGGTGGTTCCCCTTCAGTTTAGTAGCTGCAAAAATATTAAAACAGATTCTTCAGTAGAAACCACAGCAGTATACCAATAATATCGACCTCGTCAAACATTTGCTTTTTTGTCAGATTCGTGATAGAGTACTGTATTTGGTCTTGTGTATGGTAAAACCCTCCGTTCAGATTGCTGGCAATGGAGCATGTGAACAGAATAGTTTCAAGATCATTATATCCGGCGGCCATGTAAACGCAGGTTGCTGGGAATCATCGTCTACATTCACCTCATTCAGAAAGAAAGAGGGGGCCACAACTGCCATGTGAAATACCTATTTTCGCTTTGAGATTTTGGTTAATTTCATGTTTGAGTTGGAGGACGTGTGGCCTTGTGTCAGTGGGAACACTTGGAACTGTTACATCCCGTGGGTTTGGCTGTGTTTCCTGTTTTATTTTGAAATCCTTCCTGCCTGTTCAGTTCCTGCCCTCGTGTGTCACTGATTAGCACCTGTACACCTGTTCCCTTCCTTTGTTCAATGTTGATTCATTCTGTTTGTATCCTGCTTACTTCACTGTTTGCCCTGTGTTTCAGTTTCTGTGTCCCCGTTTTGCCCCAGTGGATGTTCCTCGTGCTTTTGTCTCTGGACTTACCTGTTGCCTGTCTTACTTCCTGCCTGTCCACTTGCATTACCCCCACGTAAGCTTATTTTCTACAAATATATTGTTGAACAGCTCCAGTCTGCCTGTGCTGCCTGTGTTTGGGTCCTTTCCCTGCTGCGTGTACTGCGCATCCCATAACAGAATGAATCACATCAACATCTTCCCAACCTGCCTCTCTCATTGGAGGATTATGGAGTACCGAAAGAGCTTTTTGTCGAGAACCCACACGTCTTGACGGCCCTTGGCATCCTCTGGAAGCGGGATCCTGAATTTGGATATAAATTGGCAGTTAGTAACAGGTGGACGATGGAATTCGGCATTTCTCCTCATCCTGCTCCTGAGTCAGTGGTCCATCCGACTCCTGCTCCTTCTTCCCAGATGGCGGTCCAGCTAACCCCTGTCCCTGATTTCCAGTCACGGCCCGGCCAACCCCCATGCCTGAGATGGCAGTCTGGCCGACCTCGGATCCTGATCGTCAGTGGGCGTCTTCCAGCCTCGCCGCTGACCTCCACTGTTTTTGTTGCCGTCCTCCAGAGCAGCTCCCTCTACTTGGCCAGCCTCCTGGTCGCCCTCCTGAGTGGTCCGCATGTCTGCCCAGACTCCAGGCCGTCCAGGCCTGAAGTTTCTTGCACCGCCCGTCTCCTTCAGTTCCCAGGTATTTTGCCCCGAGGATTTTTTGCAGAAACGTTCAGTATGCACATTCTGCAGCTTTGCAACACATTCATTAACATTTCCTTATCATGTTGACTATGTAACCCAGGCAACGTTATGTTTCTCTCAAACTGTATTTACTGTAGCAAATTAGTTTTATTTGATTTTTACTAAACCGGGTTTGAGTTTGCAGTAATGTAATCACATTCAATGAACTCCTTCACAAATCTGCATTTGTTTCAACTACAGCAAACTTGAGTGGCTGCATTTATAGTAGCCTTGGAAACATCAGTTCAGTTTTTACACTCTTGAAGAGTTGAATTACTTTTACTTATTGAGCCAAATATTCTGAGAATGAATACGGCAGAGTTATTATGTTATGACATTAATGTAGATTTTATTACATGAACAGTATATTAGCATGATTAGCTGTATAATCCGATTGGCAGATAATCAGAGACGGTCTACATCCACTGACCACCGGCTGAGTGATTAGTGACTATTTGGGCATCTCAAACTGTGAAATGACAAAGAATGGGTAACTTTTCTCTAGCGCCACATCCTGTAGATATAGTACAGTTTGACATATGGCTTCCTTTTACGCCCGACATAAATCTGTCCAGGAAACTTACCATTACTATTGTCAAATTGGGACTGCAGTTTATAGCTCAATAATGCAGTCATCGCTCATTCTGTCACTGACCATCACGTGTTTCACATTAGCTCTGAGTTTGACACTGATTTATTCCAACACCCTCTCAGCTGCAGAGGGGAAAAAAACAAACAAGTCAGCATCTGTTGTGCCAAACTGTCCTTTGCCAATATTGTATTTTTGTTTCAGCTTTGTACTTAAGATCTCACAAACTTCAAAGTTTGTCTTCCTCTGTGTGTACTTTCTCGAACATTTCTCTTCTTTCAGGTACAGTGTTACGCTACAGTAGTCTTGCTCCTGTTTTGACCCATTCCTGAATTGCCATTTGGCAGAGAGGGAACAGCCTTGCATTCTTATATCAAGTCTATAGCCCAGGTATTTGCTATACCAATCTATTGTGGAATACCCATAAATAATGTGTGACAAAAGGCTGCTCGGGACACTCCTAGGCCTGCTCGTTTGACCTTTGGACAAAAAGAAACTCGACAAAAACAAACAACTCCCCTTGACACAAGGACGCAATCTAATTTGGTGCAGAGAGGCTGAAACAAGGCTTTCCATTTCGAGTCTTTCGGGGGAACTGATTCCAGCTCAGCACACCCACATCAGGACTGGCACACGGAGCCTGAAAAGAAATCAATGGCAAAGGGTTTAACAGGCTAACCATAATTGGGCTCATAGTCTAGACCTACTGTGGTCTTTGGAAGTTTTGTAAATACCAACAGAATAACAATCTGGGAGAAAATAGCTTGTGTCTGTCTATGTGGCTCATTGATTTTTCAGTTTTATTATTTATTTATCCTCTTGTTTTGTGCATGCTTCAGAGAATCCTGCGAGATGAAAGCAACAGAAAGAGAGGAGCATAGTCAGATAACATCATTCTGTGCATAGACCAGAATATTATCAGATTATCCGTACAGCCAGTACATGAGCTTTTACATTTAAAAAAAAACACACTTGTCGCATGCTCCACAGGAAATAAAAGTTCCGGCGGAATGAGCACACATCTGAATGTTTTAACAAGTACTGCAGTGACCCTGTGGTCTTCATATGATATATTGCTAGAGTAAGTGTGAGGAAAATAATTTAAAAGCCAGGATGAGAAGGCAGAATAGAGGCTATTTGTCTTGACACACAGTTGCTTTTACTCAAGTATAAAGTCTTAACAGTTTCACCAAAGGGACACAAAGCAGGACAGAGGAGACTTTAAATACTGGACTGTATAAATACGTCCGAACATGTGTGACAGGAGGCCGGTGAGTTCAGTTAGTCATGTGGATGGTGAAGTCAAGGGACACCTCACCTAACAGGCTTTATTTATTTATTGTTTCTTTCTCAACTGGCTGGAAGATGTTCTCTAGCGCAAACAATACTAGAAATGATGTATTTAAAAAGCACATTTTAGGGAATGTGTGCTGAAGAAAAGCAGGTCAGGGTCCCAGATGTGGCTAGAAATAATTTACTGTTCAAATGCCTGTTTTTTTTTTTAGATGAAAAGATACTTATGCAGGACGCCTCCATCATCTTCTGCCCATATAATATATGCCCATAGGAAAAGAGAGTTAAGACTGCGTTTACACTAGAGCAGCCAAAGGTATGTAGGAGGTGGAACACAGTTGCAACATTACACATTTTTCATTGAATCGCGTAGATTTTTCCAATGTTATATTTCTTTAAAACATCTTTGTTTTTTATCAGTACTTATTGTTCTTGGGTTATATTTTGCCCTCAGTAATTTCACTGAAAGTGCATTCTGTGCAAGTACATGATGAATGACAACTGCATACCATATTTAAAAATACAACACTAAAAATAAAGTAAATGATGATTTACATCAGTGAAACGTTCTTTCTTTCTTTCACATTTTATTAGTTACTTATCACCTCTTTTTATTTCCGCACAAAGTCTCTGTAATATTACCACCATATGCTGTGCGGAAAGTGTTTTTCGTGGCTGGCACATAGACACTGATACAGTGCTTTGCTGTCTATCAGTAATTACTGTCACCACAATTTCCTGGTTGCCTGATTAAATATTTATGAACACGCGCTCCCTATTTTTGTCTGGAATCACTATAACGAACATGAATTTACAATTAATTGCCTCACAGCAGCTCAGGAGACAGCCCGAGTGATCACACAATAATTTGCTGTTGCAATTACAAACCATTGTTCACCTAATGTGATGCAATATGGAAAATAAACTTTTGCGAGACCCTGGAAGTGAACTGCTGAACTGCTGAACACACACACACCTTTGTGTCACAGACAGAAAGATTGACCAGCAGTTCGTCAACAGATGCCTGGGCTGTATTTACACACACCCTAAACACCACAACAAGCCTGATGAATGAATCATCAATAATCATTTTGTGCAGTAATTGCTCAGCCATTTACAATGCTAAATGGCATTGTCTTAACTACATCAAGAGTAAAATTGGGCAATAGGACATTTGTTTTAACTTGTCCTCGATCAGTGCTCACATAGACATATTACTTCAACACAAGAGCTAAAGGTGTGCAAGGCCCCGTGTGATGGAACCTGTTGGCTGTTAATCCGTGTAAAGAGACAACACCCAGGAGGATGCGTCGCGTTAGCCGCAACGTATGCATTGTTGCCAA